>OVBJ01000636.1:0-47047 GCA_900406535.1 Noccaea bulbosa | reverse complement strand
TAATGATTCTTAGTTTTCTTCTCCTCTCACTCTTTCACTTTGTGTTGGTTCGTTTTCGTAGCCGTTTCTTCTCTCACGGTAGAGTGTTATGAATATATCTCCGGTATTTTTCTCGATTTATATGTGGGTTTGTTATCCATAACGTTGATGAATGTGTCTAAATCTGTTTAATATGGGATCCCAGAATATCATACTCGGCCATACCGTGACAACGTGATGGTGATGATATAATTGTAAAGCAAGGAATCATCAAATATGGGCTTCACTTCCATGTTAAGATGAATAAATATTGAAAACACAGGGGCATTTAGTGATGTCATTTATAAGTTCAAAGACTAAGCATACACCTTCCTGGTCAGTAACATGTACTGTTTGTTAAGGAAGGAAAAAAAATGATTTCCACTTTGTTAACGAGAACAATGCGGAGGCAAAGACACAAATTTCTATCGCTTGATGGGGAAACAAAGTCAAAGCTAAGGTCTTGGATACGTAATCCTTGGTATCTAAGTGTAAAAACAGCTCTTAAAAAAAGGGAAGCATTGGGTTTTATCATGCTATTTATAATTAAGAGCTTTAGCCAATAGTTGCTAGCCAAGTAGACAATTCGCATTAGAGAAATGCCGAGTATGCAGTCAGAACTAACTTGGTTTAGAAGGGACTTACGAGCAATAGTTTGGTCGTCATGTTGATAGACACTTGAAACTTGAAATAAGTGTTATGATGTTTGGAATGTGGTGGTGACTGGTGTTTTTTATTTTATTTTTTGAAAAAAAGGGTTGTTTGAAGGATGATGGAGAGAGTATAAAGGTCATACGGCAAAAAAATAAAGAGTATAAAATGGTTGTTTGTTCTTCATCTGCAGAGCGCTTGTAACCATCAACAGTCATTTGTTCTTTGTCTGCAGAGCGCTTGCGACCTTGAAAAGAACAAGCGTATTGATGTATTGCATTGCTGATAGTTTGGTCCGCTATAGATGTAATTCCTTTTGAATCTGCCGTACTCTTTTTTTGACAACTAATCTGCCGTACTTATAAATTATATATCTAGATTAAAAAACCAAATCTTTATACTAGAAAACTTTATTCTAAATAGAGAAATTACTACTCAGGCTACATGTAAAACTTACAATTGTACAAATCGAAAGCCATTTTGTCCATCCCATCTTCTTCAAATAATTCTAGAGAATTTAAGTACAAACACATTGCATTATAATGTACAACATCTTTGAGAGTAACAGTTACTACAATTATTATAGTATTCCTAATAATTTTTATTATAATAAGTTAAATGGTATGTTGGTATAAATAAAAAATGTTAAATGGAATATATTATAAACAAATTTTAGAAGATATATTAATATAAAATGAGTTACCGCGCGATTTCGCGCGGGTTTAATTCCTAGTATAATCAAAAACAATTTAGTAAATACAAATTTTTTTGACCAAAACTATCTAAGATCGATACACAATAGTTTTGGCCTTTTGGGTCGACATTAAATGATGAAGTATGGTTCTATGTAGCAAACATATTGCTTGGTTTAGCACTGCTCGTAAAGCAGTTCAATTACATATCGTGTGTGGATCTTAATGAAAGCCAATAGCCATAGAGTTTAAAATAATTTCTATTGTCCACTTGCTTGTGGTGTTTGTTCTTCTTGATCTTTCTTGATCTTTCAAAAAATAATGACATTAAAAAAACTACATTTGTATGATATATATTATAGTAAATAATACACGAAGTATATAATATGAATGTCAAGAACCATATATGTACACATGACATACTCAACACTAAAATCAGATGTATACAAATACAAAAACAAAAATATATTATCGAAGATTGCTAATGTTATGAGGATAACATTGGATGTGCCTTCAAATCTTCCTCAGCATGGCTGCAAATCTGGCTTACATTCCATTGAATCAACAGTTTCGTTATCTGAATCAGCTTGCTGCCTGATTTCGTGAGAGTCTGCTACAAAGTCTTCAGATATAGCACATGAATTGCCAAAGTTATCTTCAGACATATCCTTGTCACCGAAATTCTATTACATGAAACGTGAGTTACAGAAAAAAACGATAAAGGCATCTGAACACAGGCACACATGAGACTTAAAAGCATATATATATACCTTGCAAGCAATACTTCAATAGGCATTTCACTCTCCTTCTGCACTAGAGAAATCTGCAGCACAGGGACAAGTTTCTGTTTGTTAACCATCTATAGCAAACAACGTTTCATATTTACAGGAAATCAGAATAATAAATAGGTTTGTCACCTCTTCGCCAGGGTCTTCATTATCAGCTTTTGCCAATTCCTCTTCGACAGATAGGGTCGTCTCATCATCCTGCACCAAAAAAAGCAAATAAACAACTTTAAATCTATATGTTCGTTAAACTTGATAGACAAGAATGGGGAACAATGAGAGTAAATCAGAACAAACATATATATGAATATATACAGCTCCCACCATACTATTTTATTCATCGGTGTTAGATGTCCAATGTAAGCAAATCTTTTGAATATATACAAATGTAGCTCTCACAGTGAGAGTTGAAATCCTTGAAGAGACAGAGACTTATCGCGAAAAATTAATAATTTTGCACTATGCCAAAACAAAAAGGATAAAAAGTACACGTGTCGATTAGATAAGCCATGAGGTGACTGCTGATTTATAGGATAAAGATTTCGGATTATTGAATAACTAAAATACTAGGGTTGGACCCGCTCTCACGGAATAATGCTTTCTAAATTTATATTATTATTAAAAAATGTATATTTAACTATTTTAATTTTTTTGCGACGGATTTATTGGTTATTGTCTTCGTTTGTGATTTATAAATTAAACATCTTAACATTTTTTTAAAGGTAAATAACTTAAAGCATCGACCACATGCCCGGAGCATACAATGTATGGGCTCTGTATTAAAAAAATTTAAAATTAAACTTTAAAAATGTTAGACTTTTTCTATAATTTTTAGGAAAATTTACGTCTTAAATTTTTTTTATCAGAAATTAGGCACTAAAAACAATTTTAAGAAAATTTAGACTATAAAACTAAAGAAAAAAAATCACAAAAAACTCTGTGTTGGATCCCACCTCACACGTGCTTCCAGCCAGCCGATTGACCACATATTTAATATAATAGATTTAAATATATATAAACCTCAAATCACTACAATATAATAAGATATTTCAAAGAACAGAAAAACTTAAAATAAAATATTATTCTTTAAAAAAAAACTATACTTCATGTATTTCATAAAATAAATTAAAATTTTATAATCTTCAAATTTGTGTTAAAAAATATTTTAAATATTTTAACTTTTTAACCAAGTTAAACTATTTCAAATATTTTAACTTTTTAACCAAGTTAAACTATTTCAAATATTTTAATATTTTGATATATATATTTTCAACTTTTTCACTGTGAAATATTTATTATAATAAAAAACTTATTTGGTTTAATTATATAGTTTTATCAAATAAACATATGAAACAAAATATATTTATAAATTTGGATGATTATTAAATTAATCTTCTATTTTTTATTGTTTCTTATCATTTTGATATTTTTTTATAATAGTATTTGAACTATCACACAGCATCATTTCCAGTGTGGGACTATGATGATATATTTAATATTTTCATCATTTTAGTAATTAATATCTGTTTTTAAAACTCAAATTATGATGTGTATAAAAAATGTAGATTTTTTTAGTATATGAGTAATGTGGTAATTTATTTATTTTTATAAAATTTAGTTTAATCAAAAAATAGAGAAAAATATAGTATTTAAGAAGATAATTAATTTGATATATTGACTAAGATATAAAAAAAATTAAATGGTAAAATTTGTATAAATAATTAATATAAACTATTTTCTAATCAAATTAATACAATAATAGTCTAGTAAATATTACTTAAATAAAAAAATCCTAAGAATGAACCATGTGATGACACGTCAGTATGTATTCTCTTTTAATATATTAGGTATATTAGTGATAATATATACCTTACCTCTTTTAAGGTGAAATGAGATATGGTACAATATATATATGTAAGAATTGCTTCCCAATTTAATATTCCAATCTATATATACATAAAAATCAATCAATAATATTCGTTAATGAATTGCTTATATATTATTGCTATAGCAGAAAAATATTAGTGACAATATATACTTTACCTATTTAAGGTGAAATGAGATATGGCACAATACATGTAAAAATAGTTTTGAATTTATTATTACAATATATACATATATATATATATAAATTACAATAAAACAAACATCACATACTATATTGAAATAAGATAACTGAACAAGAGAAACACATCATAAGATCGTTTGAGACAAACAAAAGATGATTTCACAGAGTGCTTTCATATGCATATTTCTGCTTTCTCTCTTTGCTCTGCATCAATGTATGTATAGGTTTCTTCTTCATATATAACAACGGTCCTTTTGTTTTTGTCATTATCAATATTTGGTTAATGATGTGCTGTTTCAAATGTGTAGGCATGCAGATGGATGTTAGAGATATTGATAGTTCGAGTAAGCTCTTTATTCCAAATTGTATCCATGTCCAATATTTCGTAAAAATAGGTCGTTGGTGCTGTATGAAAAGACAAGGTCTTTGTTGGGGAAACCAAGAAGATTGCGAATCCAGTCCCAGTTGTCCTTCTGTAAGTTTTAATTTTATAGAAAACTAATGAACCGGTATTACATTTCCAAATTTACTACTTTTTATTCACAACATCAATGTAAGAACGATATATATATATACAACCTTTCATGCACTAGTATTAAACTATTAATACATGTTCTCCTTTCTCTGTTTTTATATATTTTACCAATTTACTATTACGGACATTTTCTCTACCAAAATCATATGTCCAATGTTTTTGCAATAAAAATTAGAGACGACACTCCATAGACAATTGATCCTACAAAATGGGAAACATGAAAAGAATGAGTTTAATGGATGTTAAAGGTATATCAACCGAAATATTTGGAAATTGACCGAAAGCTCAATGATCGTGATCGAATAAAAATAAATAAAAAATTTGTGTTTTAGCTAGTGTAAGCTTCTATATTTCCTATATATAAACCGAAATATATGTATTGGACCTATTGGTTAAGCCTTGGATTATACAACAGTTAAAAAAAGATAACTAAAAAATGCACATTAACATATCCTTTAAGACATTCTCAAACCATGAAATCATCACACGCATCTCTCATCTGCATTCTCTGCTCTCTCTATTTGCTCTACATCAATGTATGTATAAGTTGTCTCATTTAATATCTATTTTATATATTTTTAAAAATGTTTTAAAATCATCAAAGTTGGGTTTATGCGTGTTTCATATATGTGTAGGTGTGAGGATAAATAAATAGATCAAAGAAAATTGATACTCTCTGTTTTTTAGTTATCATTAATTAACAAAAAAAGAAATTTTAATAGTGTAAAATATTAAATAATAAGAAACAAATCAAAAAACTAAAATATCAAATATCGAGGAACATAGGGAGTATATCTAAGACTACATGCGTCCTAAGCGATTGAAGCCAGCTGCTTTCCCAGGAGAGTATTATATATTGTTGCCCCAACACGCCTCTTTGCTATGGAAACCCACAATTTTGCAACACCTATTATTGTTTTACTCAAAACAAAAACCTTTATCTAATATAAACTGATGATGTATCACATCTCTTTATGGCACTCACATTCTGATTTATATAGAAAGAAAGNAAAAAAAAAAAAAATGATGTAAAAAAAAAAAAAAAAAAAAAGAAAGAATTGTTGTTGATATAATTCTACATTTCCTCCAATATACGTTTTTCACATTTACACATAAATGAACATAATCAAAACCATAACAAAATTGATGAAAGCAGCCCTTGTAACACTATATGATACCTAAAACACCATTTAAATTTTCATTTTTTCACGAAAATATTAAATTCCTAAACCCTAATTAATTTTTTTTTCTTTTAAGGGCACTTAGGATTCTTGCCTGGTCCTCCGTAGTAAAAATAATTACCCCAAGCCCTATTAGAGCCGCCTTGAATATCGTAACAATTTGGATGATCCGCGAGCACTTTGAGGTTTGGAGAAGGGACCAAATTGTTATCCCAATCAACTACTTGGATGTTTCTGAAATAAGAGGATTTTGTGAACCCTTCCTCTGCAAAATATCCACTCCCCATCTGTGTCGAAGTGTGGGCCCCAAATGGGCTCGAATTTACGACTTCGCCACCGTATTGGACCATGCTCGCGTGCTCCCTCAGGTGTGTGAACAAGAACGATGGCCAATACCCGACTAGAACACCCGACCCGAATTCAAGCCACCAATTTCCATGTTTCGGATCCTGAAAATTAATTTACAATTAATTAATTCACACATAAATCTTCTATGCAAAATGTATGCCTTTAATCATGACCATGTGAGGCTATACAAAAAAATAGTGCTATTATTTTGATAACTCATGAGCCATGCTAGCATTGCTTTGGGAGTTGGCATGTTGACCTATTTGGGGACAAATGTATAAAAAAAAAAATGAAAAAAATAATAACTTAGAACAAAAGCAAAGAATGTGTAATAAGTGGTATGGTACTCAAGTATACCTCCCTTTTTTGCTCTAGAAAATGATAAAAAGAGAAAAGAAAGAGCATCTTCTAATTAAAGCATGCGATACAGTGGTTTTTCTAATGTATATACACAATTTTTTAAAATGTGTTTTGCTGTTCAAAAATCAACAAATGAACGAATATTGTAATCAAAGTGAGACTGGATGAGAGAATAAAAAAATAATAATTAGATGTATCAATTAATTGTACCTTCCAAATAAGCAGAGTAACATCGAACTGACCACCCTTGTATGAAGACGAGGGAGAGATTGCAGCACCAATCGCAATCTGATTGTTGGTTTGCACAAAACCGGAACACAAGAGATTGTAGCATCCTGTTGCTTGATAGGCATCGTTCTGTCTCCAAAACATAAGAGATAATTAGTTATAGACTTAAAACTATGTACAATATTAATACAAAAGGCATATATATACAATGTAATGTTAAATATATGGCTTAGCATTGGAGTTACTTACAGTCCAGTAAGTAAAAAATCTTGGGTAATTGTCTCCATATAGCTCCGGACTAACCTAATGACAGATAAGAGAGTGCACTCTCACAGATAAGTTATCCACAATTAGCAATCGACAATTTAAAACTTAACCTATTGGTCTATTTTATGATATTGGTCTATTATAGTACTCCATGATAGCATGAATGCATGATATTTGAAAAAATAGTAGTTAAATAAGTAATTACCTGCCAACCAGCTTCAATGGTGTTGAGGTCATTACCAAAGGAGCCAGAGATGATCCAAATCTGAGATAAACTAAATTCGTATTGGCTCTGTACCTTTGGGGCCCACACGTTTATGCTTGCTTTTGCCCCATAATATTTCTCTCCGCTCACGTATCCCACCGCGTGCTATAAAACAAGTGTAATTACCGCAAATCAACGACACTGATGATCATTAACTAGAGTAATAGTATGTACTTATTGTAATATTTTTTTTTTTATGTAGGTTTTGTCAATAACAAAGAAAAAACAAAAGAAAACGAATATAGTAGAAACTTGGCAGAGCTTTAACTTCGTGAGAGTTCGTGTTTTCAAAATCTGGATAACTAGTAAAGGATTTTATAGTTTTAAATTACGGGACTACTATCTGAAAAAAAATATAAATTTGCTGGCAGAATGTAGAAGATGTTTAATCATTAATCAAAAGAAGTTTTTTGTAGTGTAACTCAATACTCTCTCTCCTCATTCTTTTGTTTTTTTTACCGACAAGCTTGTCTATCTTTTTTTTCCCCTACATTTATCAAAAGATGAAATTTGAAAGAATCATTAAAAATGAAATTGAAAACACTTGCCAATTTCTTTGACCACTTTTTCCCTTCTCGTCCAAAGATGGTAATAAGGAAATAGAAATTCCATCGTTTTCAAAATCTTACATTATCAAACCAAGAATTCGAATTTTGAATTTATAAAAAAAATCCGGACAAAAAGCATTATCTATAGAATTTGATACTAATAGTTAGAGCAAGATGGACCAAAAATCTATCTAAATTTTAATTTTCTAAACAAAGATAAAAACATATGACTAATGTTCTTTGATTTTATAGAGACAACAAAGAAAAAAAGAGAAAATCTTACTTCATGGCCATTGCTGCTGGTATCTCTTTCGAAATGTCTGAGTTTCTTGCCAAAGCTAGAAACAGAGTTTGCTCTAAGAATGTCTTCTTCTCTTGTTCTTCTGATAGGGACTGTTCCTTCAGGACATGTCTCTCCCTCCATACTCCATAACTGGAAGCTCTTTGGTCTGAATCCTCTCCTCTTATTATGCCCTCTTGGCCTCTCAGGGGGATCCTTCAGTAATTAAACTCATAGATTAATTGGTTTATCATCAACAGGTCTAATGACTTTGCAGTTAAGACTAACACTGGTTTGTAAGTATGTGTACCAGTGGTCTCTGTCCTCTTAATCTGGGATGATCAAATGCTGGTTGCTGATGTAATACAACACAGTCTATGATGTCACCATCAGGGCTCTGCAACAATAAGGAGACCATTAAATCAGAAATTAGAGGAAGATGAAGAAGAGTGTGATTTGTAATGAAGGATAAAGAATCAGAAACAGAGGAAGAAGAGAAAAGCATGAGCGTGTTTCTTGAAAAAGATCATAATTAAAGAGTCAGAAACAGAGGAAGAAGAGTGTTTGATTTCTTGTGAGACAGAGGTCAAAGAATCAAAAGGGAGTAAAAAGAGGTTTATTTTGTTTTCTGAAACAGAGGAAGAAGAAGAAGAAGATTAGCGTTTGATATATCTCACTTACATGAATTGTCTTGACGGAAGGTTTATTGATCTTCCTGAGATGTTGGTTAATGGCTTTGAGCTTATTAAGCTCCTCGAGGGGTCGGAGGGTTTGGTTTCTTGGTGAGAGATTCTTGGTTTCCAACGACAAGACAGAGGAAGAATAAGAAGACAAGAGAATAATAGAGAGGAGGAGAATGTTGGGGAAACAAGGACGAAACAAAAAGATCATATCTAAGAAGAAGCTTCTTCTTCTTCCTCGTCTTCTTTCTCTTGTTCTCATTCTTGTTTCTTCTAAGAAAAACTCTGCTTCCGTTTGTCTCATTGTATTGCATCGATCGAAACGACGGCATTTAATGCCGTTTCTGGGTTTCCTCAACACGAACACAGCTCCCATCAAAACCCAAACAGTTTTCTTGATATAAAAGAATGAGTAAGTGAACAGAAGAAGACAAAACCCTTGATTTTTAAATTCGTCTCAAGGTCTCACCATTCCCAAAGCTATTCAAGCTAAATGTATTCATCTCAGACCCAAATAAAAAGCAAGAACAATCCTATTGTCTTCTTGGGGGTCTTATCAAGAAAGAAAGAGAGAGAGAGAGAGAGAGTCTAGCTTGAAGCAGGTTTATGGAATTGTGGTGTCTTCTTAAAGTAATAGTCTGTGTATATGTGTTTTATGTTGATGTTATAAGTACTTGGGTAGTGATGAAATCATTCATGCCTTTGTTTCTTTGTTTGTTTTAATTAGCATTCAAGAATACTGTATAAAAGAAAAAAAAGAGACAAAATCATAAAAGCCCACTGACATAAAGTTACTAAGCAAAATCTAACTACAATACCTTTTTTGGCTGAAGAAAATGAGTATTCACACTTCCTCCTTTTTTATTTTTTATTTTTTATTTTTATTTTTGATCACAAACACACTTCCTCCTTAAATCACCTATTAGATTAGAAGGTAGCTAGATGGCTAAAAATTACTTAGCTGAATCAGAGGATAATATTTTTTTAGTCTGATCATGAGAGAGCTTAAGAATGGTAATCTCAATTTTTTTTTATCATACCTGATTAAAATTATGTACATGTGTTGTCGTATTTTATGGACTAATTTTTTTAGTCTGATTAATGCATGAGAGAGCTAAAGAATGGTAATCTCAAATTTTTTTTTTTTTTTTTATCATTCCTGTTTAAAATTATGTGCATGGGTTATCGTATTTTATGGACTATGTAATTCAAACTATCCCATTGTCTACAAGACGTCAATTTTATGACTAGTAAAATAATAATTGTAGATGGACCATACCCTAGTATTATTAGACCTTGTACCTTAGTTTAGACCTTAGGATTGGTGCTATATTTTGTTTGTGCACCCTTGTGTTTTGTTTTATAAATATTACAAAAGAAAATGAAAAAAACACATCGTCGAGGGTCTAAATAAATACTCCAGAAAATGAAAATTTCCAATTATAGTAATATGTGAAATTAAATTAATAGAAGTTGGTCAAAAGAGAAAAAAAAAGTTGGAGGAGACTGGATAGGAAGTGTTCCCAAGCAGCAATACAAAGCCTGAAACATTGTATGTTTGTGTGTGCATGAAAATATGTATATAGCCAAAAATAAAGGGAAGTCTTGTGTTGGCTATGTTCCTCATGATAATGACAGTCAATTATATGTTCTTCTTTTTGTTTTATCAGCTGTTAGTTTGTGTTCTCTATTTGTTTAAAAAAAAAAACTTTTATGTGGCTTTTAAGAGACAATTGCATAGAGAAATTTGCAAATTATACACTTTTTTATTTTTAATTGTTGATTCTTGAAGCTCTCCTTTTCTCTTTGCTCTCTTCCCTATATGTTCCTTCTGTCAGCTACTCTCTCCTCTTTTTCTTTTATAAAAATATTGTTTGAGAACATGCTACGGATAAATGAACGATATATGTGCCGACAAAAAAAATGAACGATATACGTACGTTGCTTTTTTATTTTATTTTGATAGACTCTATCGGCTATCTGGTCAGTCCTGGCATGGACTACCACTCTACTCTGTGCCAGGGCATAATCAGACCGCCTATATTTTCGATTAGCATATAAACTAAATGGGTGTAAACCCAACTGACCGACTACCCACGCAAATGTGATTTAAAGTTTTTAGGGAAGATCGAACTCGGATTGGGAGTTTCACCCTTCCCTTTGTTATCTCCTATCACTGGACCACACTCACGTGGGCTATACGTACGTTGCTAAATACATTTAAAGTCATACAACGTAGTTTAGTACGTAGTAACCGTTATAAAAACAAAGTTTTATAGCATAAACATGTATACTAATGAAGAGAAACAGTAATTAGTTGGCACGCGCGGCTGTTTTTTAGCAATGCATGCTCGAGTGCGTATGTTGGGGACCCATCCATGCATGCCATCCTTAATCTATTATCTATTCCCACCAATTATCATTATTCCTCTATCTGTGACTACTTTATAGTTTATACAAACAAATTAAACTGAATACTCATATTTATAAAATGTAAAATGATAGGTATGTAGTTTTGTGATTCATATTTTTTTTTAGTATTTTTGGCATCGACTACATTACGCACAACCTTAATTTATACATATCCGCCCAATGTTGATGGGTATAATTAAGTAATTAACTGACATAATTAACTATCCACAATGAATAATATGCAATACACAAAAGAATACCCCCGGAACATTAGATTACTCGACCAAGAAATATGTCATTGTATACATGATGTTCGTAATCATGGACATGATAACAAGATTCAATTTGTGGCAAGTGGCAAACATACCTTTGATACTAGTCTACACAGCATGTAAATACGGATCTAAACCTTCAAAAATCGAGATTCGGTATCGTTCTTTAACTTGAGACTTATACTGCTAATGAAGTTGAGATTTGGAATCTACTATGCGTTTAATAACTTGATATTTACACTCCTAAACTTATTTAGATATAAAATATGTAAATTCATATATGTACCACATTATGGGTTAAAGATTCTTCCACAGTTCCACTATTAGTGCGGATTTTTTAAAAGATGAAGAAAGGAAGTAAGGAACCTTAAACTTGTTAGTTAAGTGTTTGACCAAAAAAAAAAAAAAAAACTTGTTAGTTAAGCATTGATTACGAAAACCGTCATACGTATCCTTCCTGTATTGCGTAAAACTCAAAACCAACTCATTACTTATTAGCCTAGGTCATTAATTACCACATACTTATCGTGAATATCACAATTTTTAAACATATGATTACGCTTATCTTACATTTCGTATAAATGTCATACTCATATGTTAGTATGTGCACGCTTGTGGTTCTCACACAATTGAATGACATTTATTGCATATTTGGATCACTTGGTCAGAACTGGTAGTGTGATCTCTATGCATTATTGCGATTTCTATAAAAAACACACAGACATACACACACAGTTTTGAATTTATGTGCTTAAAATGTCGATATGCATTTCTATTTACTGAACTATACTGAAATGCATGGTGGTTGGCTTCAGAGAAGGCCACTCGTGAGATTCCGATACAAATATTAAATTAGTTCAAACCAAAACTAAAATAAAAGTTAAAATACAAAATAATTAAAGTGAAAGAGGCTGGCGGGTATCATTTGGCAGTTAACTTAACATAGAAACAAAAGAGAATCGCCCTTTAATTGCATCTTATTTCGTAGACATTGCCAAATTGCGGTCGTGTAACATTGATCCAAAATTTATGCGGAAACATTTTTAATTTTTTTTTAATATATCTCTATATGCTACTTCTCTTTTCCTACCATTTTGACCCTATAGGCTTTGACCCAAAAAAAAAAAAAAAAAAGAAAAGGCTCTATAACCTGCTTAAGTTAATTTGAACTGGAATAACATTTTGAGTCACCCAGTCTCACAAAGGAAAAAACATTAAGTAGTCTCTTGCTCGACCACTGAAACGACAAGCAGTTTTCAGTTGCACTCAACTTCACCGCAAGAATCTAGCAAAAGCTGGAGAAGCTTCCAACTCCAATAACAGTGTTTGTTTTACATCTTAATGGTAAATGCCAAATGTTTTTGTACTACACAATTTCGTAATTTATATGCTTATGCATTATACTCTTTGCTAATAGAGCAAGGAAGAAGTTCACTGGGCAGAGAACGTAAAAAACGTATACATTGATGAGATGTGACCGGAGAGAATCTGATCACACTTGCGGTCGTGTCTGGACCACATAGAGCTTCCCGTCTCTGATCACACCTTCAATGTCCTGTGGAGTTCCATACAGTTTCTCGATTGCATCTCCTGCGCGCGCGATGTCTGAGAGAATCTTTTTCTGGAAGCTCTCGTCAGTGATCAGAGGATCTGTTGTGTAATCGAGCACCACTTTGTCTTCCTCGTCCATTGGCACACTGTAATAAAACAGAAAGAGAAGTTTCATTGCTGCTCCAAGTTTTGTCAAAAATGATGGAAATCAAGACGGTGACAAAGAGGTTTTGAGTTTGTTTATGTTACCTGTCATAGAGTCCTGCACCTGCATAACCTTCTAGATCTTCTCCGTTGGAATCAGATCTGAAGATGATGGACCGTCTTATGAACAACCCAATCGGTTTACTCGGGTAACCTAGCACCTGGAATAACGTTTTAAACTTCATCAGCTGGAACGGGCTTGACAATATCTTATTCACAGTTTTGACACTTGAAACACCAGTAGTTAGCATTTTAGTACCAGAGGTGAATCAAGGTTGTTTTTCTTGGAGATGAAACTCAGAGACCGACCGGGATATGCTCCTACAAGAGTTTCACCAAGGCCTTTTACAACCTGAATCCGAAAAACAATAGCCAGGTGAAGTTGGAAGAAGCACCAGTTGACATGGTTTTAGGGGTTGAAATGAAGGGGAAATAAGGATCTTATACCTCGGCGTAAATCTCTGATGAATCTCCAGAAGATGGGTTGGTTGTGTGAATGACGAAGGCGTAATCGGCGTTGATGACTTCTTGAACCAAAACAGCCATGCAGAGATAGTCATGATCCAGTTTTACTTTCTTCGTGCTGAAGTACGCTCTCTCGTTCCATTTCGAAGCCCAGACCTGAGATTTAAGATACCCGGTTAGTGAGATTTGACATCTTCATGTTGAGCAGAAATGCACTTTACTCCAAGATTTGACCTTTTTAATGGCTGCCCAAGCTTGCTCCCATCTCTGTTCACCTTCATCACCCGGCCATGGCATGTCAGAACTTTTCATAGTACTTTTCAGTTCTTCAACCTGAGCACCAGAACCATGCACATATGAAAAGCAAGGTGATTTGTTTTGGTAAAGGAAGGGGCCAAAGAACAGAGGTTTAGGGATTGATCTATATTTTAGATAATAGCTTGTGTTTTGAATATGTACAACCGCAGGTGATTGAGTCCCCTAGGTTCTAACGAAAACAGCAATATGACATACCAGTTCTACGGGTGCAACTAGACCCAACAATGTCTTGCGGATTTCTCCGAGGGCACCTTGGTCTCCCTCATCAAGACTTTTCTTCAATACTTGCAATTTCTCGCTCACCGCCTGCCACATCCCGAGGGAGAGAGAGAGTGAGTGGGAAGTGAGATTGGGTGAAGGTAACCATGGAAAAAGCAAAGTCTCAAAATATATTGGTTTTGTCAGAACAACTTTATGATAGTCATTAGACATGTACACCAAGGCACCATGGTTTGGAACTATCTCTACTCTATATATCTCGAGATTCAGACCACAGTCAAGGACTTCAGGTGGCGAAAATTCAGCTAAGTGTCTTCATATTTTGTTGATCCCAAATTAGTTATGAGGGTCTACTATTGTACCTGATTTGTCTTTTCGGAGATAACCTTCTCAAACACACCAAATGGCAGCGCAACTGAAGTTGGGATACCAACCCAAGAAGGAACTTTTCCTTTCAGATATCCAATATTTCTCGATTTAGCGCCAACCTGGAAAAAGATAATGGGGGTGTGTTATCCAACAAAAAAGAGACAAAGACGGGAAATTTAAACTCCAACAACATTACACACTAACCAGATCACTTGTGAACTCCTCAGATGATATAGCATATCTACCCGCAAACTCCTTCTTGGCCAAAGAAATGCTCGGGACATCTTCTAAGTTGTCCGAAGAACTTATACTCGAAAGTTCACTGTCGTTTACCTCCCTAAGGACAACGAAAAATAAGTAAGAACTCCATTTTTCCCAAAAGAAAATTCGCATAATGAATTAAGAGATTCCACTTAATAATCTGTCAAGCACAGCTCAGCTCGGTATTCAATAAATCAGCAAACAAGGATGATTACCTATAGACCACATCTGCAGAGGTTGGTTGTAGGCTCAACAATTTTCCATCCATTGCTTGGAGATCAGATAAGATACCAGAATCAAAACATGTGGCAAAGCAGATCTGCAAGTGAAAAGCCAGACAAAGTTGAATGAACAGGCCACAGACATTCGGGAACCGTTTGGCAACAAATTGAAAGTGTTTTACCTTTCCATTTCTTGCCCGAACAGAAACATGAGATAGGACATCCGGCATGTCAGGTGTCAGTACCGCAACTGCACCATCAGGAATTTCCTCCTCTCCTCTCACTCTGTTTGCGACTATAACTGTAGGTCTGTCGTAGGTTTTATTCTGTACAGTGAGCAATTCATCCACAACAATGACGTATCCAACGACTTCTACAGGACTTATAACCTGCCAACTGATCAAGAAAAAACGAAGCAGCGTTAGCTACAGAAGAACCATTTTAATCAGTCAGACAATTGTTTGGCCACCTAACCTTCCCAAGTTAGCAGTCTTCCTAAGAACTGGGTCAAGTCGGTTAACCAGTGACGACAATGCTGCAGCAGATCCAGCTCGAATGATCTCTTCGGTAAAAATGTTAAGCTGGTAAGGTGGTTAAAAGAGTATCAAAACCTATCTCATGTTCAGGGATATATATAAATTATGGATGAAAGAGGACGTTGGATGTAACTTACAGCCGATTGATCGACTCCAAGACAAGATCCAAGATACTCAGCCGATGGTTGCAAAATTTCAAGGTACCTCTCAGCTTTGCTAGCCAGTGCCAGCCGGGTTCTGTCAAGAACAGATTTTGCATACAGAGCCCAGTGATCTTTTTTGCTCTTGAACATGTCGAGGGCAAAGTGCCATCCCTGCATAAGAGGTAGAAAAGCATCATGCATCTTGTCTAAGTTCTTAACGTTTTAGACCATGACCTGTAGCCATTAAAACTAGAGGGATCTAAAATCTGTATAAAACCTGACCATACGAATGGAAAAGATAAGTTAGATTCATATAAGGAGGCCAATAATGATCTTGATGAATCCAGCCAGTCTATGGATAATGATCTATAGCAAACATGGCGAAGTCACTAAAAAATCACCTTCAAGCAGTAGATAAGATCTTCATTGTCATCTGACGAAAGGGCAAGATTTTCAAGAACTAGGCTGATGAAGTACATGATTTTCTGCAACATAAAAGCATTAAATAAGACAAAGAATATCGAAAAAGAAACGAAAGCAAAAGAAGAATATGAAACTGTTGAGACATGATGCTCAAGAACAATTTATCATGACGATGAATGAATTCACTAACCTCAGGTCCAGCATCGTTCAGTTGCTCATATCCTCTTTCAATAGCTGTTCTAACAGTAGAATCGAGAGCTAGGTCCAAGAATAACAAATCCTTAAGGCGGTCATGGGACTTCAGCAGCAGTGGCCTTAGCTCTTGACGAGCTTCAAGCAAACCCTACATCAATATTCATTCTCATGGTAAGTATACGATGTGTTCAACGAGGTCAAATGAAATCAGAAGTATAAATAAAATCGAACTAGCAAACAGGAAAACAGCACCTCAAGAAGTGGCTCGACATTCCTTTCTTCAACATGTTCTAGGACGAAACGAAGCAAGTCCTGTTGAGGGAAGGGACAACACAGTGTAAGTCGTACTGATTTGACAGGTATTTAATTTTCCTGAAATGAGTAAAGAAGATGAAACAAAACGTACAGGATATCCTGAAGGCAATCCTGATATAGGATTTATCTGCACCCCAACCATGAAACCTTCGCCCTGAAGGACAACAAATATGTTCAGTTGCCAATTCCAGGAGAATAATTAATTGTAACTCTTCAGTATATTGGCATTACGTCATCTTGGTAGCCCATGCAATTTTGTATAGCAGACTCAAGATCTGCCCCCGAATGAACAGCCTAAACAAAATAAAGAAGACCACAAATTATATGCTTTCCCTTAGCAAAAACATGAAACCAGACCAAGTTTGCATAATAAAGGTGCAGCTAGATTCGTAAAAAATGGCTAACATAAACTTGGGGAAGTAACCTTTAAAGTCCTCATGTAGTGTCCAAGATCACGCAGAAGTCCATCTTTTTGTTCTCTTCTAAAACTTGGTTCAGAATGTATTGCACGATCATAACTTAAGAGTCGCTCTTTGTTTATGCCATTGTCATTCAAGGTCTTCCAGTAAACACTCATGTCAAAATCACTATTGACATAATCCATCAAAGCCTACAGTAAGAAAAAAGTCAAGAAAACGATTAAGACTGGAACCGGAACAATAAACTATTATGTTATTAAGGTAAAAATTGAAATACCTGACAGATGACAACATCATCTGGACTAGTGTTGTTATGCAACTTCTGATGCCATTCCTCCATCATTCCACCCTTGCAGTCATTTTTCCTCTGCAAGCAAGAAGTTTAATTATCATGTTTCAAATGAATAGAAAAGTTGCAGGTTAGTGAGGGCATCCCATCCCATCTTAACAAGCCTTTATTATTCCTTCATTGTTCATTCAGAATTAAAATTTTACTTTAAAAATAATCAGGACACTAAAGACTAACCTGGATGACTAGAATTTCGTCTCGGATTCGTTGCCCAACATCTCCTTCACCGCCGCGACCAACAGTAGACATTATCATCCGCAAAAGTTCTCTGTACTCTGGATAACTTGCATAAACTTCCTGGAGAACGTCAGTCAATCTATCCTGCGCTTTGCTTATCTCCCTGCAGTAAAGAAGTGAGTTGTGTAGTTTACTAAAACAATGCTGATGAAGGAGGTATCATTTGCAAATGTCAGAACAAATTAGAAGGCTCCCATAAATTTTCCCTTGGGGCTGAGTAATAAATTTTCAATTAATATCACATTCTTTGAACTGACCTTGGCTTAACATTATAGTTTTTGTTCCACACAAGCTGTCTTGTAGCCATAAACCTCATCCAGACTAGGATCCCTGCAAAGCCCAGTTGACCAGCACTTTTTGCCTCATCCACAAGATCTGCTGCAATGTTGAATCTAGAAAAAAAAAAAAGAAGCAGCAAGATTTACTACCCCTTCACAAAGACCAGAGTGTTTTCCGCATGCTGCAAATCACGTCATACACACAAAGATGCATGACTGAGACTATAAATTTAGTGATCATGAAACATGGATCAATCACTGTATTAGTGATCACCGTACATGGATCAATAGCTGTAAGTTGTAGAATATGTCAATCGCTTTGACCTCATAGGCAAAAAAAATGAAAAGTGATGACCCAAGAAAACTAACAAACACGTAAAGTTGGGTTATCGGCTTGAAAGACTTTAACTCTTTAAGTAGCAAATGTTTTGACAAAAAGAATGTCAGTTAAGCTATAAACACACAAAAATAAGAACCAGAATGCTTAAGCATAAAACTGACCGATGCATGAAAGACTTCTGGGCCTCGCTCTCCAAATCTGCGATTTTATCCAGTAAAAGCTTGGCTGTACCTTTTCCATCACCATAATCCTTTCAAATGGAACAATTAAAATTTAAGTATCTAGGGGACACTAGGACGAAATTGAAAGTGCTTTTCAGAAGACCAAGAAGGAAGAGGAACCTTCTGAACATGTTTTTCTTCTTGAGCAAAGTCCACATAAAAGTCACTGTCGTTATTTTTAAACCACCTTTCGCCAGAATTGAGTACAAATGGCATGCCCTTGTAACTGTCACCTTCTATTTCCAGCTCAAAAGTTTGAACCTACAGTTTTCGTTAACACGTGGCCTTTTACATACCATCTCTGGATCCAAATGCTATGAGTCTTATAGGATATACTAGATTCAACTAGTCATACCGGACTAGGAAGATCTTTTGAAGCAATGGTCAGTTGTGTATCAACAGCGCCACGTGCTGGCAAAGAGTTTGGGGGCAGTATATCTGAAGGTGGGTCCTGCAGTGTCAAAGACTCGTATACTCAGACGACGAAAAGAGACCAAACAAGAAGGCGATTGAGAAAAAGCTGGTCATAATCTCAAAGAATGATCTTGTTTTGGAAATAAAGAAGAAAAATCTTACCAACCACTCTCCACCCTTTTGAGACAAAGCCCAGTGAAGGGTAAGCGGCTCTTTGAAATCAGTTGCCAGATGAATTTTCGTCTTTCCGGAAAGTTTAGTGACAAGAACCTAAGTAGAGGGAACAATGACTTGCCGTTAGAAGATAGTGTTCGGATGTATATCGAACCAGTATATAAATAGAAAGAGAACAAGATAGATATTCCCAACTGACCAAAATCTCACTGCCATCAAGCTTGAAGATTTTCTTGCTAAAAACTGGAGTGGTTTCTTCCTCTTCCTTTGCTTTGGCATATATCTCAAGAGTTTTTAAGGCCCGTGGTTCAGTTGATGATTTGGATTTTGGTTCAACAAAATCAGCAACATGCTTACAGATAAGCTTATTCAGGTCCCTTCCCTTGCGCTGGATCTTCTCAGTTCTGAAATATTGTTGCTGCTTCAGTTGCTTGGAAACTTTTTTCTGTCCATCTCCCTTGGCAATCGTTTTCCGTTCACTGGATGAAGTCCCATTCGTTTTCGGAGAGTCACTAGCGTTATCTTTCTTCAACAGCTTTGCTCGGAGATCTTCCACCGAAGCACCTCTCATCATTTCCTCCCGTAGCTCCATCCGGGCGGCTTCATACTCCTCCTATTTACCAGAGACTAATTATTCTCCTTAGATATGTCGAGTATTTGATATATATGCAACTGAGATCTATAACAGGTTTACCAAATAACGCAACAAATTATATATCACGAAATTTAAGTAGTACATTCGTAATATAAGCCCCAAAAAAGGTATATTATTTCTATTTATAATCCAAGAACCACCAGTGCCATCTTTAAAACGTTATTAGAAAAACAAGCAAGAGCATTTTTAGCTTAGCTAGCCCATCATTCCTTTGCTGATCAGTCAGACATATCAGATTAAACATCTAACTGAAAAATGGTGGAAATTTGTACCAGTGATGAACTCAACCCTAAATGCCTGATGAGAATGATGATTCCTCTTTTAAGTGAATACCAGAACAACATAAAAGGTGAAAACGAAAAAAATATCCTTAACGATCTGCTTGTATTTGGTACAACGTCTTACCTTCTCTTTCTCAGGGGAGTAGTTTTGTTTACCATTACGTTCCCATCTAAGATATGCTTGGATCTGTACAAGATCTTCAGGAACAGAAACACTGTGCTCCACATTCCTTTCCATGGGTAAGTTTATGTGAAAATTCTGACCATTATTTTTGTACCTGCATACGTCAAGATTATGAGAAACGACAATAATACACTCTACGTTCTGGTTTGAATAGTAAGAGGAAGAGAAAACAAGCTCACCATTTGTTCCGACTCTCGTCAAATATAAGAAACTCAATAGCTTGTATGGCATGATCATCTATCTCTAGTTTAAGGTTAGAATTGCCACCGGACTGTAAATGAGAACCCAAAGTTCCATTTGAAAATCTTAAGTTACACTGGTATCAGCTAGAAATCATACCATCACAAGTAGCGGTGTAATGTAAATCGAGGGATGGATTTAAAACTCACTATCACAAATGGAGTTCTAAGCGCTCTGTTCTTGTAGTTTATAGTTCTATCTGGACAGCGAAAAGGAAGAACCCATTTTCTGACACGGAAAATAATAAAGAACGTTAATAAAACCATATGCATTAGTAAGCATGACGAAACCTATTAACTCTGCAAGTTGAACATCACTTAACATGAACATACTCTTTGTTGTCACGTATTGCACCCCAGTGTAGAAGCAATGAGTCACTTGTATGAGCTATCTGGATATTTACTTCCCTCACACTTGTAGAAGTGACTTCGACCTATTCAATTACATGCATAAAAACTACCATCACATATATAATAAGGCTACAAATCCCAACACGATAATAAGTATTATTTGTAAGGATACACTTACCAGTAAGTCGATATTTCCGTCAAGATTATATTTCTCGGCTGCCTGTTCAAAGGATGAAATTTTTTTAGCACATATCGATATGATAACCATCTTATGCATTCAACTTCGAGAGCAATGTACACGTTTCATGTACATAATATCTGTTGTTGCAGTTAGGGAAAAATCAGCTCAAACAAGCAGGCAAAACTCTCATTCCACACAGAACTGCATATTATTAAGGTCCATTACAAGTTCTTGGACATCAAACGTCTAGCATAGAGTGAGTAGTTTCAACCAACTATCACATTCCTAACAATGTCAATACTGGTGAAAAAGGATCTCCATAAGAAAAACAAGTTATACCTGAGAAGCAGGATCCATGGCAAGCACAGCTCGTGGAACAAATGAGACCGGTCTTCCCGTTTCAGTGATCAGACTCCGTCCTGCCTTTCTAAGACCTTTCCCGTACAAGTTTGTACCCAGATTTGATCTGCCAATCTTCCCCAAAGCCGGATTTACCGTTGCGGTTTGGTACACAGAAACAGCAGGAGCGCAAGAGGAGGTTAGCTTGTTTTGATGTTCAAAACTCACAGGACGAATGAGACCCCGGTTTAGTAAGTTATGCCCTAGGGAGTTACTCATGCTTTCTTGTCACACTTTTTTGTCGCTGTATCAAACTTGCCGGATCTGATAAGTAAAGCATTGATTATGATTATATCACACTGTAGAATAACAAAAACAATCAAGGCTTTGCATATATGAAACAGAGAAACAAGTTATACTAACTGTCTCAAAAGAAGAACCTAATAGACTTAAGACGAATCAAAAACACTTTTCTTCTTTTTGATATTTTCTTTTTCACTTTAAGACGATAGTTACTTGAGCTAATGGGAATACGGGCAATATACACAAAGAAGAAAGGAATAGTCTTTTGTAATCAAACAAAGCCGAAAATGATACACAGCAATCAAATAAAATAAATTTCTTCACTTTTATTCACTCCTCCATTCTCTTTTGCGGCGAAAGCTTTCCGTTTCAATCAAATAAATTTGTTTTACACTTTTTTTTTGTTAATCAATCGCAAAAGCAACTTCAATCGCAACGAAAGCATCAATAAAACTGACAGAATCCATCGAAGTAATTTACCTGCTGAGCAAACGAAGAATTTGAATAATTAGGAGCAAAGATCCCCGAATTTTGATAAATCTTTTGCGAGTGACTGGGTTTCTTCGCTCTTTGCCGTTCACTCGCTCATGACTCACTCACACACTCACGTGGAATCGAAGGAAAAAGGACACTTTATCCTACGATGATGCCACGAGGCGCATTGCGATTCGAGCACGTAGGTGGAACGGCACCGGAAAGAGAGAGAGAGTCCAGTCTCGTGGGATTCTTCTGGGCCGAGAAATGATACGTTGATGGACGGTACCCTGTGGACCCCACTCTTGTGATATTGTTCATTTTATTTTTTATAGGGGTTTTTTTCTCACCGTTGATTTATGCATTTTATATTTTCTTTCTGTTTTTGTCTTCTTGTTTTGATATTTTTTGTCTTCTTGTTTTGATATTTTTTTCTTTGGTCGACATGTTTTTTTCCCTTGTATTCAGTGTTCACAAACCACAAACTGCAGAAGATATTTTATTTCTCTATCCTTCTATATATACTCGATTACTCGTAGTGTCCGAAGCCCATTTGTTCTCTTCATTCATGCACTTATTTATATCGTGTTTTTAATTTGTGTGGTGTTTCCACATAGAGCTTTACACACTCTGAAAAGATATATGGTAGACGCAAATGACCCATTGACCCGACAAAAAAAGAAGAAGCAAATGATAATCTTTGTCTGTTATGATATATCTTTGCATCAACCCAACAAGTATGTATAATGGTGACAGAAAAAACTACAAAACTGATACTTAACAGTAACTTATTACTATTTGGAGTAATTTTTTCTATTATAAATGAGTTAATTAACTATAAAACTGATACATTATCATTTTTTACTAAAGAATATATTTAAATTATATCTTTCGAAAAATGTATGAACTCAATTAATTCAGTTGTGTGTCTAAATATATGGTCCGATATTTTTCATTTCATATAAAAGTAGTTCACGCATAAACGAAAAAACATCAAACCATAAACAGTTTATCCAAATGATTTGGCAGGTACCGTATATGAGCATGAGTGCATGACTTATCAATTTGTATCAAATAAGAAACTGATTTCGGAAATTTATAAGAAAGAGAGAAGTGTTGTCGTTAGGATGAATTATGCATTTCTAACAAATATATAATATATAATATAATAAGGAGAGAATTACTCTAAATAGTCAATTTTCGGAATCTAATGACAAAATAGATTTTCTATATGCAAAATGTCAGGCCCAAATACACATAGTGTATCAATTTAATCAATTAGTTTCCGAAAGTGGACTATTTAAACAATCGCCCGATAAGAAAGTTCATTGTATGTTGAGAATGGTAAAACATATTGCAGATGTACGTTTTTTTTCAAACGTGAAAGTAGCTAGTAGTCATATATAACTCATAGCATTGCACTATTGTAGCTTAAAATTACGATCGTGAGTTAGAGTGAACGGGAAAAATGTATAAGTGGTTCCGAAAAGGGTGATAAGAAAACAATCATTTCAGCAGTTGTTGAAATTATCATAAGAAAAAATCTAACAGTAATTAATTACACGAAACCAAGTATAATTAATAACACCCCAGTGGCGTTTACACGACGAATGGTGATCAACAAACAGCTTCCCCCAAAACAAAAACAATAGAAATAAACCCATTTTAAAGTAGTTAAGATTGTTTTGTTTTCTTCATTAAGACGAAAATAGTAAGTTTCTGTTTTGAGAAGAATAAAAAATCGATCAACTAATCAATGTAGACAACGTCAAGCAATTGCTGCCAATTTTCCTCAGGTCAACCGCTAGATTCTGGACCGTATTAACCTGCTGCGTCTCAATAAACGCGTCGACGCACGTTCCGTAATCAGACACAGCCGCGGTTAGAAACGTGTTCATCGCCATCACGTTGCGTTTCCTTATGCTCTTCCTCGCGCTCGCCAGATTGAAAACCGCGTCGCTCAGCGTCGCGTAACACGTGGCGATCGCATTGTTATCGTCTTTGAACCTAGCCGCATCGGTTAGAGCCAGTCTCGTCTTAGCCTCCAAAGCCTGGATGGTTCGGTGCGTGGCCCGTCTCGGGTTCGTGATACGCTTCACCAAAGGTCGGCACAGAGATGGATACGCGGTATGAGAGCAGATGTTCATCATACGCGACGCCTCCGCGACGTGACCGGAGATGAGGAATATCAATACGGCGGCGGATGCCGCGACAGCCGCGAAACGCAGCTGGGAAGTGTCGCGGCCCGCCATTTATTTATTTATTTGTTTAAATCTGTTTCGTTTAAACTGAGAATAAATTAACCGAGGTGATTTTTTTTTTGTCGGGACTCTTCTTGTTATATATAGAGAAGTTTTGTTTTGTTCTGAAACTGTTGGTTTTGCGCGTTTTGCGTTTATCCTGTTTTTATTTGGTATTGTATAAAAAAGTAATATAACCCCTATTATAATCTGAGGTTTTTCTTGTTTTTTGGAGATGATCTATTCTTTTTTAAACATAGGAATGATAATCACCCTTGTGTAAAAAGGAACAAAATAAGCCATGGATATAACATAACAAAACGCATACGAACAAATTATATTTTCAACATCAAGAAATGTGTCCATAATTATTTGTTTTAAAGACAACCGGGAAAAGTTGTCGAAAATGGAGTCATAAGTTCATAATAACAATGAATCAGGAAACAAAAATTAATCAAGAGTTCAAACAAGAAATGCTCAGCTAACAGAATTGAGAAACATAAATCAATGGCCGGAATTAAAGATGAGCAGCAACAAAAGATATCTCACTCTATTCGAACAAGATGTTCATTCATGTAGTGAAACTTGCAGATATCATCGCAGAAATCATCTGCACTGCTGTGATTGCTCTTCATCCGAAGAACCCTTATCACCATTTGTTTCAGTCCTTTCGCGTATTTCACAAGCGACTCAAGCGTGTTCATCTTCTGTTCTGCGTTCAGTGGAGACCTCACTGTGATAACAACTTCCTCCAGACACGGTATTGAAAATCCTGTCTCAAGCTGCAAAAGAGAATGTACTTCTACATAAATGATAAGACTTTGAGTGAAAGGGAGGTTTTGAAATGAAGAAGAGAGATTGTTTTTACCTTCTTTAGGCTGTTTTTCTGGCAGAGTGCAGCGAACATTGCTCCATGGATGTCGAATTTTTGAAGCTTGGGATGGTTATTGAAGAACTCGACAAAATCAATCTCAGGGAAAGGGATGAGAGAGTCATTGCCTGTGAATTCCACCTTCATAAAGAGATGCTTCACGTCTCTTGCTTGATTCAGCATTATCGATATAGCATCCCAACACCATTGCACGCCTCGAATTGACAATGCCTCGAGCGACGAAAGGTTACGGAAATCTACCATGTAAACTCTCCCTGTAACCATTTAGAGACAAAGTAAGACTAAATGATGTTAAAAATGGAACCAAACAAGTTGAAAACTCAAGACTTGTTATGTTTACCAGCAATGTTAGCGATGGATAGGCTCTTTAAGAATCTGCTTTCAGGGACACTGATCCAGCTACAGCCTTGAACATCAAGGGACACTAGTCTCGGACTCGTGAGGGAGAGCAAGCTGTTACCTGCTCCGAAGAAATCAAGCTTACAGTGCTCCAAGTATGGAAGATTGATCGTGATGGACTTAACTCCTTCGCAAGCTAGCAGAAGCAAGTTAGTCAGATTCGGGCAGGCACGTAGAGCATGACACAATGCGCAATCGTCCATTCTTGCTCCCACTATTTCAAGGCTGGTAAGGTTTGGGAACACATCCCACTTCGGAGGGGTCATCATCAAAACACCCCAAAGCTTCAAAGTTTCCAGATTCTTGGCCGAGCCAATGCAATCAAGCTTCAAAGGAGCCTCTAGAATAACCTCATCACTAGTGAGATTATCCATTCTTAGCTCCAGTAGCTTGAGCGATGGACCAACTTGCATCATCCAAGATGCTAGGCCTTGGCTAGTGAAGGGGCTTAACACCACAAGCTCCTCAAGACGACGGAAAGACGAGATCATCTTCAGGACGGTGGCGTCGGAATCTTGAATCTCCGGGATGCTTTCGAACGCGTTCCGGGGGAATGAAATGCTCGTAACAGAGTCTGTTGACTCTTTCCACCGCGTCGACACGCAGTTGCAGGCAGCAACGTCCCTCGCAGCTGTCAGCTTGGAAAGAATGTACTGAAGAATCGCATCAGGAAGAGAGTCCATTTCCGCTGAGACATTTCATCGAACAGTTGGCAGTCAGCTAATAAACATGACGACACATACACAAATCTTCATAATCGCAATAAGTATTCATCCTACTAATTGACATTGTAGATCAGTGATATATCAAAGAGGACTAAGACTATCTACAAGTAAAATCCCAAAGTTTCTCAACACCGTATTTTCATAAAGGCAACATGAATGCGGGATGTTACGGATCTGGATCTTGACATAAGAACATTCAAGAGCTATAAATCCCTACAGGTTCACAAATGAGATCTGAAAATTGCTCAATTTTTCCCGCTCGGATAATCTGAAATACTCACACATCGGACAAAATCAATCAACTCTAAGGATCGAATTTTACCAGGAAAGTAGATCTAAAACGAACAAGAGACCTCAAAAAAAAACCCACATTTTCAAACTACAAGACGGAAAATCCACAGATACCCAAGAAATCCAAGTTACAGATTAGATCCGGAGAAAATGGCATTGGAAGAGAAACATAAAAGCAAATGGACATAAACAGTAAACATAGATTCATCTTCGTTTCACGTGAATTTTTGTGGGTTACCAATGGAAATTCAGCTGCTGAATGTAACGAATCCAACACAGGTGAAGAAAAGCAAAACCCAAAACAGTAGAACCGAAGAAATCGATAGATTTAGGGTGAGAGAGTGTCTTACTGTGTGAATCTCTAAATCTGGGTCGCATTGAAGAAATTTGGTGAAAGAAGGAATGGAATCTCAAACTCTGGGAGAAATCTGAATCTAAAGAGAGGGAGAGAGGGAGAGAGTGAGAGGAAGAGAGGGATTTGGGTTTATGTAAGAGGGAAATGATATTGAGAAGGTGGCGCGTGAGGAGACGGAAGGCGGAGTTTCAAATTTTGAAAAAGAGATCTCTTTCTCTTTTCAAAAACATTCGCCACTTTACGTATTTTTTATCTTTTCTAATTTTTTTTTTTTTCCAAACGGGAAACTAACTACTGTATTACAACAATTTTTATACGTATTTGGTTTTATTAAACCAAAATCCAATCTGAAACCAAACCGTGATATCTGAACTGTACATCAAACCAATGCAAATTAAAATAAAAGTGAACTCAAAACGTTAGATATAAATTTAAATTAAAAACTAAATAAAATATTTATACAAAAAGGAAAAATACCATACCAAATAAAATGATTTCTTCTGCAAACAAAAGGACAGTGAATTATTTGGACAAAAAGTAAAAACAAAAAAATTTGTATTAATGTATAATCTCTTCTACAAGTACACGTTGGCATCCAATACCGCGTTTCCATATATACAATATTGATTATTTCCAGAATTGCGTTACTATTTAGTTACTCTATTAAGAATTAAGAATTTTAATTATTTTTAAATACTTCCACTATAATAAAATTTTCTGAAGTATGCAAAACTGATTGTTTTAAAATACAATATGAAATGTTTAAAAATTAAACAAGAATCAGTTATATATACGTAAAAATTTGCTGAAACAAGCTACTGTATTAGAAGTATATATAATGCGTCATACATTTTCTTATAACAATTCTCTAAAGTAGCATATCTTTAGAAATCATTTTTTTGTAATTGATTTATAGCGTAGTCTTGTATCAATATTATAATCATTTTATTTTATTTTATATAAAAACGTACGTTTAAAAAAAAAAAAAATACTAGGTGAATATCCATCCACACATTCTCATACATGAACATGAACAATTTCTAGTGTTTCCTAAATGTTTTAAATGTGACTTTCAAAATTGCTAATAGGATTTTTTGAATACAGATGTGTGGCATGTGTGGGTCTTTTGGTATAAGGAAAGTTCAAAAATGGAGATATAAATTTTTACCAACTAGACTAGTCACCTTGAAAAGCACTATGTTTAGGGATTAACTTTTATTATATAGCTATCTCCCAAATTTGATTAACAAATAATAACATGACAGATGCTGTTTAGCCTTTAGCTCACTCCACCTCACTACTAGAAGAGACTATTATAAAAGGACAAGTCCCACTTCTGCTTCTGCTCAAGTCACAACTCTCTACTCTCAAACGTTGGTTGTGCCAACTCCTTCAGCTTACTTCTTCATCACGACAAATCTTCTCCTTTAATTTCTCTCCCCTCAATGGGAAAGAACTCAATGCCAACGGAGAACGATCACGATCAAGCTCAACAGCAGCAGAATCTCGACCCTGAGAACCCTGAATCTTCTCAAGTCTCTAGACGCCGGAGCTGTTTCTCGCGTCTGTTTAGTATCCCATGTCTCGTCGTTTTGCTCTTTAGCTTTGCGATTCTGCTTTCTGCCATCTTCTTGTTGTTCCCGCGTCCACCGCTCTCTGGATTCGACGCCGATGTCACAACTAAACGTGCTGGTAAGCGTCATTCATTTGTTTTTCCAGTTTTTGGGGACAAAAAGTTGGCATAGTTTCTCAGTAAATGCTAGGGTTCTAGAATATTCTGAATAAAAGATATGTTAACTTTGTTGAAGATTATATTGTGGTTGCAGAACTTCTAGTTTCGAATGCCTCAATTTTGTTTGTATTTATAGTTGCTGCTTTAAAAATGAAAGCTAACTCTGTTTTTAATCTAATAGTTAGAGTGAGCCACTTCACATTTTTTCATGCAGATTCTGATAAGTTCTTCTCATAGTTTTATTAAACCGGTGAAATGCATGTGAAAGAGATCTGATATGACAACACTATATCTCAATGCTTCAAAATCCTCAAATGTCTTAAATTTGTTCCTTTTAGGATAGATACTAGTCTTGATTGCATTTTCTTCTTCTGTGTAACCCCAGCATCGATACAAGCATGCTTTAAGCTCCGTAAACCATCTTCTGAGGTTATTTCGCATAAACAAGGACTAGAGCATGATATCTTTCAGAGTATACATCTTTCCAGCACAAAGGTATATATATATATATTGTTGCTCCCAAAATTATAGTGTTTTAATTTCTAGTGTTATTAGAGCTCTAACTAGTATATCTGTTTACTGTTGAACAGGTGACTATTCTGTCTATTCATCATTCAGGTGCACCTGACTACACAGATGTGGAGTTTGCTGTTCTGCCTGAACCTAATGGCACTGCAATAAGCAAACAGTCGTTAAATTCACTGCGATCGACTCTTGTGAAGCTGTTTACTCAAAGATTGAAGCTGAATCTGACCACATCAAGTTTCGGGAAGGCAGCCTCTTTCCAGGTTTTGAAATTTCCTGGGGGAATAACTGTGGATGATGATCCGTCGGGGTCTAGGCCTATACGTTTCTCTGGAGGACTAGAGTTTCGCCTTAACTTTACTCTCCACAACTCGATATTCAAAATACGAAAGGAACTTAGTCAGCTAAAGGATTCGCTTGAGCGGGTGTTCAAATCTTTGACGCCATGCGATCGTGTTTATGTTCAACTCACGAATGAAGAAGGATCTACAATATCTCCTCCGGTCATTGTTCAGACTTCTTTATATCTATTTGGAAACCATCTTCACCAGAGATTGGACGATCTTGCTCATACCATTCGAACATCCCGTGCTAAAAATCTCGGTCTAAACAAATCGGTTTTCGGTGAAGTCAAGAATATTACTCTCTCAACTGACATTGGAGAGGAAAAATCTTGACTCTGCAGCTTCGGAATTGGCACCAGCGCCAAGTTCTTGATTCTCTTCTCAGTGTTAAGTCTTTAAATAAAGCTTCTTACCAAAAGGGGCATAGCAGTTTCTCTTTTTTTCTTCTTTCAGGTATCTAATTTCTGTTGTGGCAAGGACGGAAACTTGTGTGCATGTTTCTTGTCTTACTCATTAGAGATTGGTGACTAGTTAAAGGCAAACTATTTCTGCCAGTTACGATAATCTCGCTTGTATAAGTCGTTTCCTGACAGAATCTAGTTAGCTTTTAGAATCAACTGTCTCGTCGAGGTTGTAATAAACAGAGTTCTTCATTATTAATAGAAAACAAAAAAAGAGAGCATTTCAGATTCTGCTTTACTGAGTTTATACATCCTCCCTATGGTTTGTTACAAATATAATATCAACATTTTCTTTGTGTCGATTTAGCTCTTCCTCTAGGGTCTTGATGACTTCATCTTTCTCTGCTAGTGTCTCTAGTAATGATCTGTTCTCTTTACTAAGAGCTTGAAACTGGCTGATGATTCCATCTATCTGCACTTCAATGGCTTCATCACTAAGCTCGAACGCAGTCTCCACAACTCTCAAAACCCGCCATAAGCTCACCACCACGATGAAACCGGTCCCTTTCTTGTCAACAAGCACCTGGAGAATCAGAGCTATAATTGCAACCGAACCATCCATTACACAACCAGGTTGTCTGAAGAATGATTTCCCCATAGCAACAGCTAGAACCATGGATTTAGCAGCGAGAAGGCTCAGGATCGCGGTTCCTCCCCAACGGAACCATTGGTTCTCGGTTTCGGTTTTGCTGACTGATGTGCAGGAGAGCAGAGAAGAAGATAGTTCGAGAGACATTAAAATGATGTCGAGAGAGAGCAAGAAGATGGTGAAAAGGTGAACTTGGTATGACTCTAGGAACTCAGATAAAGTGATCCTCCATTGTGGTTCGATGGAGATGAGTTCTTGTTGCTGTTGTTTTGAGGAGAAGATGCAGAGTTGTAGCCATTTTCGTCGTCTGCACCAACTTTTGATTAGGTTTTGGATCGAGAATTCAATTCCGGTGTTGATGGAACTCATAGAAAGATGAAAAGATTTGGAAGTTGTTGATAGATAGTGGATATGAGCTTTGAAGGAAGGCAACCATTTTTTATGGGTTGAGAAAATCAGTTTTCTTTATGTGGAAAGATTACTTGAAAGGAAAGTAAGCTTGAGATATGATGCAAGCTTTTATCTTTGGGTGAAGAAACAATTGCCAAATCTATCTCATTGACATAATTTAAGCAAATGTTATCACAAAATATTCTGAATTTCTTACACAATACATTTTTAATCAGTTATAAAATATAAAATAAATTTATTTGAATAACTTTAAGGAATTGTAAAATTCATAAACAATGAAGATGAAGAATATGTACACCTCGTGGATGACAAACTATTACCTGAACCATAACAACTGTCATTACACTAATTTATGCATCAACAAGATTACAGCGAAATGCTTTGGAGTTCCATCACCCTATGCCAGAACTCTGCTACGAATTTCAAGGGGTCCTATGTTCGATTTACGGCCATGCAAATAGTTTTACCTTGGCCTTACAGGGCCTGTAGTCCATTCTTCTCTGTCAAATTACTCAGCTCTGTCGAATCTCTTTGGAGCGGTGTCTGAGGTTGATAAACACCATTGTGTTTCAGTCCGTGCCATGTGGTTCAAGGAAACATTGCCACTTACCAGGTGCTTGTACTATTTTCTTTAGCATCGGTCAAAATCCTGGTCATCCTTCATCAACTTCTCGGCTCTTGCTTCAGGTGGATGCTTGGTGGAATGGTGTACAATAGTGGCTGCGACAAAAGGAAAACAGTTCACTTCCCAAGAGAAATAATCAGAGATTAATAAACTAAAGGACATTAATGGTTCATGTGTTTTTCCAAGTATATATTTTTTTCTTAAACGGTCTATGATCAAGATTAAGACAATGTAGATGATATTAAACTCTTTAACACTTTTAGGGCCATGAAGCTTTGGACATTTGAGATCACACAGAACTTTTCAGGATTAGGTAGCATCAAGGAATATTCACCTATTATAACCATTTATGTTACCTGTCTAGTATTTGATAATAATCTGCTTGCAAGATCATCATTGATTGAGACGGGCAAAGGCGGCATCCGACTCATGATACCAGGCATATCCTTCATGCTGCAGCAAGAGAGAAAGAGTTTAGCAATCGTATAAAAGAAAAGAAGACAGATGACATGTCTCAGTTTTGAAAGACTGAATCAGCTGTTAGATCCACATACTCAGTCAGAATGGCGCTGATATTATTTCTTGCCTGATAAAATAGACTGATGTTATCCTGCAGCTGCATGCACTAAGTTAGGATATCTGTGTGTGAATTCCAATGCAAAAGGACAACGAGGAACCCCAACCAAACAGTATCAAATTCTTTACAACGAACAACTGAGCATTTAGGAAATATTTATCTGGTACACAATGTCCCCGATCTAACTTTTGTAACAATTTCAATCCGTCAATCTTCTCACGCAAATAGCCACAAAGGATTGCAAGATACCTTGTACGCAGAGAGGTTGTGAGAAATTTGATTAAAAGTTTGAGCGTTTTGCCGTAGAAGATCCATTACCGCGTCACTTAAACCTGAGAAGAAGAGTTCAACAAAGGTACCGAGCTGATAATACTGATAGTTTTCCTTTTTAGACCACACGACTCAGGAGAAGAGCAAAGAATTAAAAGAGCACTAAACCTTCAAAAGGCATGTGTGTACTGTGGCACATATTGTTCATGACATATAAAGCATTTTGTTGTGGCACATTGGATAGCATCTTCAGTTCTGGGGATGTATCCACCACCTTACCATGAAGAAGCATGGTCTTTAGAACCAAGTTCAAAAGCATACAGATTTACAGAAGTTCATACGACCCAGTAAAGAGAACGTGCATGATATATATGAAACACATACAAGAACAAACAGTACAATATATCCCTCTACCAAATGTCATAACAGCCATCACTATGCCCTATAATATTATTAGAAATATGCCCCCAAGCTAAGATACTGATTTTGAAGTTACATGCACTTATACTTCAACTAAGTAGGATCCTCACTGTTTGGTGCCCATCAATCAATGCAACTAGATCACAATCTTTATTGATGTCAATTCATGCACAGCAAACATCGCACCTGGTGGTCTTTCTATCTTTAGTTACTATTACCATACAACTCACTTTGTCAACTATAGTTCAGTACTTCAGTTTCTCCGTTGAAAAATACTATCATCAGCTCAGATTAGCACACACAAAAATCATCTATGTAGGCAAAATCTTTCCAAACGTAAACGAGGCCACCTACCTATAATCATCAGTTGGTTCACGTAAATAGACACGAAAGGTTTAGGTGGGCAAGTATACCTTTCTATTGCTAATGTTCTTCCCGACACTATTTTCTTCTCTTTTCCTCCGCTTTCGCTGTGAAAACAGATGCCCGTCTTAGCGAAGACAAACTCAAAGATCATAATACATATCTACTGAAAGATAAAAATAAAGGCATACAAGCACTAATGCAAAAGAAAAAGAAAGAATTTTGGAACTTTCAGTTTTGTTGCATCATATGTCTGAATCACAGGACAGGGACATGAAGGAGATGGTGATATAATAATGATAATAAAGTATTATATTTCACTAAATCCTTTTCTTCCACTTTCTTGTGCAAACATCTAATATTATGATGTAACAAAATGTTGCGGGCGATATAATCTTCTAAAAAACCCTTCTGTAATTGGGGGTGTTATAACTTGTAATCAAAGATTACATGCCAACATAGACTTCTTAAACTTCAAAAAGTATAGGGATCTTTGCCATCACTCATTAAAGCATTATCTATTTCAGGATAGCTACAGAAATAATTTTTAAAGAAAAACTTTAGGCTTATTTCCTTTTCCAACAATTCCCTCCACAATCATCGACCCCAAAGCTAATATAAAGACAGAAGTAGCGTCAGCAATACTTGTCAATTTCTCTTTTTCGCTCATCCTTTACCAGTCTTTAGACAATCTTTACGACAAGGCAGGGTGACAGGTGACTTTTGATCAATAAAACCTAAAGCTTTTTTGTATGACTTTATCTTTATCACAAAGCGCACACACAAAGTTGCATCATCATGCTGATTCCCTCGTATTCTTTAATTTCCCTCAGATCACTATTTCCATAACAGCTACAGACCCTTTGAGAAAGGAATGCCAGAAACTGCTAAGTAATTTTCTAGCAGTAGAAATATCCTTTGGGAGAAGTCTAGAGTGGTAAATTTTCTTCTCATAAAAGCAAAAGCACATGACCACGACAAAGAGCACATGCACATGAACAACATCAAGCACGCATACGAACTTACCGTCATCCATCTACACCTCAATGCTACATCCCTCACAGTTTTGTCTGGAAGAGTTGCAGCGATCTTTACATACTTTGAAATTTTCGGTTCATCTTTTAATCTACAAACAGAAAAATAAAGATGCCATGAACCTGAGAAATTACTTGCTTAGAGCAACGTGAGCTGGCTAAATGGTCCAAGTCCTAGATAACAACAATATGCGGTATTTTTACACATCATGGAAAGTTCAAAGGCAATAGATTTTTATTCGGAAGGAACAAAGGAACATACTTTAATAATCCACCATGGAGAATATGATGTGCCCACTACTTGTCATAATACAATTCCCCATTTNCCCTTTTAATTTTTTTTTTTTTTTTTTTTTTTTTTCATTTATTTAAAATATGATCTACGAAAAGCTACTAATTAACAAAAAAAAAAACTTGCATTTGCAAATGGAATGAAAAAATCTAAACACCAAACATTAAGCGAATAAGAAGATACCTACTTTGAAAGGCCGTTCTCCAATACGTACTGTTCCTCAGCTGACCAATCCATAACCAAAGCAGCTTCAGGGGGTTTGACTCCAACAATCGAACCCGAGGAATCCATCGCCGGGTGAAACCCAGAGGCAGAGTTTATCGCATTAAAACCGTAATTGGACGGAAATACAAGACCGGTGGTGGTGCTTGAGCTGGGCACGCAGTGATTATCCATTGGAATCATCCTTGGAGCGATGTTTACGTAGACTGATTCGAGATGCCCACAAAGGTATCGAATTTTAGGGTTTTAAGCGATCACGAATCCAGAGTAAGCTAGTAAATAAACCAATAGAGATTTCAATTAAGCGCCGCAAAAACAAACGAGAGAGAGCATCTTATCATATAAGATGAGAAACTCACATCCACAAAGAAGATAGAGGCACTCAGGAAGCCACAGATATGTCTTCAGTTGAAAGCCCAAATCAGCAACGGTGGAGTCGCAATTAGAGATGTAACCGACAAGGGAAACGCCGCAAACCCGTCGGGAAATCGGAAACAGCGCAGAGATGGCTCCGGCGAGCTGCAGAGGAGAAGATCAAAAGACGCGATGTGCGAATAAGATGAGAGAGTGGCGCAGCAAATTGCGAACTCCAAAGTTGAGGAAAGAGAGAGAGAGTGTTTGTTTAGTAGTAGTAGTAATAAGTGTTGTTGGTTTTTGTTTCGTTCTTATTTTGCAGAAGCACTTTGTTGTATTCATATGCCTTTCGCTTTTTGATTTGGCTCCATTTCTTTTCTTTCTTTTTTTTTTTTTTTCTTTTTACTTTGAGTTTTTTTTTTTTTGTCTTCTACAACAATTTAACACTTGAGTTTGTGGGTTTTATTGTTTGATTTCGATATAATTTTAGATTTCGGCATAAAAGAAAACAGTTTAGACCAATGAGTCAATCACCTTTAACTTTAGAGATATCTAGGCATCAAAATCTAGATATCATTCTAAGATTTTGGATCGAGATCTTCGCATCACGTATCGGTTAAAATAAAATTCATTAATCGATTTGTAAACTACCATCAAAAAGTAAAACTTCTTCTATTGGTGGTCGCCATCAGAGTCACCCATGACATCTGAGTGGCATTATTATACAGATACATATACAAAAAGTTTGAGCTACATATTATAAACAGCACTTTTAGTTCGAGACTGCAATTTATAAGACTTCTTTTAATATTTTACCTGTGCTTGTTTTCGCTATTGATATGTATGTACTAGATTTTCATTGTTTTATCTTCTTTACATTTCTCAATTAACATAATTTAGGTTTGATACGTATCACAAACAATAGATCTTTTACAATGCAGTAATTATTATACATTCATTGTTCGTTCCTTAAAGAAGTGTTTATGATCTTCATATGGGCAGTGCAAAGCAAAAGAATCTACCAATGAAGCCTAAAGCTTGCACCTTGCATTAGCGGGTGAGCAAAATATGCGCCAACAGTTAACGCAGTGATTGCAAGATAAGGCAACCGCACAAATTCTTTGTAGTAATCCTCTGGCAAAACTTGGCGTCCTTCAAGAATGGCAGCAAAAGGTATCACACTTGTTCTCTTCTTGATGCTTTCAAAAGCCTCTCCATATCTTTGAGCTAATCTCCTGTCTCCATTCCATGCCCCAAACAAATGGTGTGCAATCAGACCCAGAGAAGCTGATGCAGCTACTGTGTTTCCAATCCAGAGAGTATGTGCCAAGCACCAAATGATTTGTCCAACCATCTGGAGAAGAGAAAGAGCAAAAGATATGCAACAACAGGGGTCTCGTTCACACAGCCAGTAGAATAAATTTCGGTTCTTGAAGATGAAGAGAGAAGATAACAAATAAAATTACGTTGTCAAGTTTTTTCAAACACATGATGAAGCAATTGGGATAGAGGTAAGGATCAAAAGCAATATCAAGTAATCGCTGTAATGGAGAGTTGATTGGTGCTGATGTACGGGGATATTAAGGCAATGACCAACAGTAATTCTCATGATTCCGGTCCAAATAACACAGTCACTAATTGACCTTGGTTCTTGATTAGGGTACATAATGTTGTCTACGAAGCTAAAGAAAGAGCAAACTGGAGCTAAAAATCCAATATTTCAGTATATTATAAAGTTTCTGAACCACAAAAATGAAGCATATGGATTGGATTGTGCTGATGTGTAGATTTATTAAGGAAATGTTCAGTACCTGAGGATGTCGAGTGATTCTCATGATGCCGGTCTCCCACAGATGCATCTTGGGTTTATCAACAGCTGCAACCTCCAGAAGATTGAAGGTTGATGGATAGAGAAAGAAGAAGGACACAAAATTAGCGACCCAAATAGCTTCATGGACTCCAGGAACACCCTGAAGCTGCCATAACTGTGACCCGTCGTATCTATGGTTTATAAAGTAAACCTGAAACACGAAGAAGAAGAAGACATTGCATAGACCACAAAGAATCAATCACATCAGTATTGAAGAACTTAAACAGGACTTTTTCCATTGATCCGGAGAAAAAGGATGAGAGTACTCACAATGGTGCTCATAGCTAAAGGTAGTGAAACTCCAGCAAATAAAACTCGAAATGCTCGTTCACCTATGATTTTCTCGCCTATATCTCTGAGACTAGCTAAACCACTATGTACAGTTGCAAATATGAAGATAAGCATCAACATAGCAACCTGCAAAAGAGTGTGGTTTTACAATCAAGTAACGCAGAGTTGTCTTGAAACTGGTTTAGCCACTGCAAGTTTTTGCATACCTCCGGTGAGCCGGAGATGCTAGAGACGGCATCGATGTATGATTTTCCGAAACCGGTGGAATTGTCGATCCAAACAACGTCGAGGATGAAGAGAACGACTCCAAGTACAACCCCGAAATAAACCCAGGAAACAAGCTTCTGTTTCCCTAATTCAAAAGCAGCAGAATCCTCACCGATCAGTAGAGTAGGACTCTCCGCGTCCGAAGAGACGGGATCCTCCCGGAGAGTGCTACGGACGAGAATTTTCCGAACTACCGGTGACGAAAATGAAAGCGAGCTCGCCGAGTTTCCGAGATGAGGATGAGCTGAGATACGGCGGATGAAGGTGAAGTTAGAGTGCCGAGAAGGAGGAAGAACAAGCGAGGGAGGGCTCGAGAGGAGGAGATGATAAACCGCCATTGTTATTGTTGGTATAAAATATTTCGAGGAGGAAGCAACAAAACTGCGACGTTTAAAGTAAATTGCCTCTTGTGTTCTCCTGAATCCACTCTCTTCAATATATTTGTTTTCTCAATCTCCCACTATGGAGAAAATACTATCCATTGGAACTAAATACAACTTCTTGTTCGATATGAATTAATATGGTTGAACACTAAAATGTATAAAAGCAGAGGTTTTGATCCAGCTAAATCCTTCAAATTTCCAATGGCTTAAAAGATGTTTGTAGATACTTTGTATTTCAAGTTAAATCAGTACAAAAAAATTAAAACTTTCAGGAAAAACAAAATATAGCATCCGTTCTACCACCAAAGCTCTCACTTTCACTCGACTCAAAGACAAATACTTGGGTAGTCTTGTAATCAGTTCTCGTGCAACGCCTTGGTCAGGTAGAGCCTGCTGAAGTTCTGGCCAGCCACACTGCATAGAAACGGGACGATTCATTTTCAACCACTTTTGAAGCTCGAAATGGTGTTAAGGTTATAAAGAGTTAACAGAGAACATACCCATTGATTTGGCCACAGAAGTTTGAGACTTGGTTTGTGATGAGGAAACTCTCTAGCCTTGATGGCTCAGGGATTGGCTTGAAGATCGGGTTTGAAGGATCTTCCTCGGGTAAAGGCTCTTCTCCAGATGATTTACGAGCCATGTTCTCCGTCCTATCAACCCAGACCTCTTAGTTAGTCACTTGAATGATTAACAAGAGAAACAGAAGCTGAAAACAAATATTATCGGAAATCACATTGACCAACCTTCTCTTCTGGAGCCAGGCTTGCTGTTGCGCTTGCTGACGAGAAAGGTTCCGGTAGTAATATTGGAACTAGGAAAAAGAAAAGAAAAGAGATGTCACATTGAGATAGTTGTGAGTGTGAGAATTGAACAAGAGAGCAGAATAAGCCACACCTTTTGCTGTTCCATAGATAAATCATCCATGCACTTAATCAAAAACTCCATATTGTTCTCAAGGAAAGGAGTGGTTGATGAGTGCAGACGATCATAATCACCCTATAAAAGAGAAAACGTCCAAGAATTAAGACTCCGAATCTGGAATACTGACAGAAATCAGTGATCCCTATCCAAATACAAATATTGTACCTGTGAGACTGGTGTATCAGTCTCAAGTTCGGTCATAAAGGCACTGACAAGCGCAGAGTTTGAAACCTTGATCTGTCAAAAGAAAGTTAATCGCCCAGGAAGCTATAATTAGGCAATAGTTCCAACATAGTTACTTACAAGATTAGATAGTAAGACTTCAACATAGAAGAGAGGAAATCTCTAGAGACTTACAGGTATTTCCTCAAAAATATCCATCCAGGAGAAGTTTTTCTCCCTCAACCTGAAAAAGAGAGTGATTAGAACATTATATAACTCACCCACGTGGCTCATAAACGCAGATTTGTAAACGACCAGGATACTTACTTCTCCCCTGTAAAGTTTCCGCCACGGTACAGCTCCATAAAGATATCCGAAAGCTTCAAAGCCTTCAAAGCTAGGACGCCTAGGTCAGCTTTCGAGGGGTCATAAATGATGCACACACACCTCTTGATATTCTCCTGTAGGTGCAGAAGAAATAAATTTCTTAAAGTTCATTTCTTGATTTTGCAAGGGACGCAAAACAGATATTTACACAGTCTCAGCAAATATGTCCATGGTTTCAAATAAAGTTTGTCACCAGAGCAGAATCTATAGAGCATCACAACATAAACGCGTGGTAAACTGGACTCCGGAAAGTACCTGGTAATTCATGAAGGTCTCAATGAGTTCTACAGTCTGATAGGACCCAAGAACTGTGGATTGATACCTGAAGAAAATTGAAGCAGAACATAAGTTGAAGATTCACAAAGGAAACTTTAAGAAGATTTCAATCAATCAGACTTGGTGACATAAAAACCTACCACCCAACAGTGTTGTTGTCAACATTAACCTCCCTCAGACACCTCATCATTTCAAGCTGATAATTGGCACCTTCAGCTTCAATTTCTTCATCGTCATCTCTGATCTGCGCTCGTTTAAGTCACATTGAGGTCCATCGTAGACAACAAACCGTAAAATTATCAAAATGAGTGTAAAATCTTCAACTTACTGGGAAAGGGAAGCAATTGGTAACTTCAAGGACACTGCCAACATCAAGTCCAAGAAGCTGTCCTGTGACAAGGGTCGGTGCAAACTCCTTGCAATGTTTGATTATCTTTAGGACAGCCTATCCACATAGAAATACAAAATTCTCAGCTTAGCTACTTGGAGAAATTTCTTAGGACCAGTAATGAATTAACGAGACCAGCAGAGATCGATGAGAATCCTAAAATCGTAAAACTAGAGACCGGTAATGAGGACGTTACCAATCCTTCGATCTGAACAACTCTGAGCGGAGGAGCCACCGCCTCATCCTTCGATATCGCCTGCAAAAACGACCTAGCCACTACAGTAACAAACCCACAGACGAAAGTCAGCACGAAACAGACAGAAATCGTCGAGCAGAGTTGCGAAAAATCGAGCGAGCGTAAAATCTATGAGCACGTGAAGGAAAACTGTACTGACTAGTTGCCATTGAGATAATCTCGGGTGATTGTGAAGCTTTCTAGGTCGGAACTGAAATTTATCTGACGTGAAACCCTAACTGATTGTTTATTTCTGCCGGCGGCGGAGATGAGCGAGAGAAAGAGCCTTTGTTTGTTTGATAGGGCTTCTTCTTCTCGTAGAACAAAAAAAAAACCGTCTCCAAAAGAAGCTAAAACTGCCAAAACGTCCTCAAAATTGAGATTCTGTCCGTAATTGACCCTAAAGGTTTTAAAACTTCAGATTGGTTCCTAATAAATTTAAAATACTCCAGTAATGATGGACCCAACACATGCTCTTCTTTGCAAAAGGCCAAGACCGGAATATTTCGGCCCAGACCATAATATGTATCTCAAAATATTAAACATTTAATATGGTGGGCCATTGCATAATCAATAATTTGGTAATAACGTCAAAAAAGTAACCAACAGTCAAACACGATTAAAAAAAACAAAAAGTTTTCCCTCCAAATTCCACCCAAGGTCTTAGGGTTTGATCGGAAAAAGGCTAATTTGTTGTTCCGAGTCAATTACGATCGTAGATATCTGGGTCTTGAGTTCTCTAACATTATGTCCTTTAATTTATGACTCGAAAATCGAAAACTCATGATCGTATTGAAGGTCAAAGAAGTCAAATGTAAATTAAATGACTGCAGTCTCTTGGGGAGTTGGTGTTGGACTGGATCCTTGGTTAATATTTGCTCAGCCTTTACGTGAACTCAATTCATCACGCCAAAGCTAAGCAACTCATAAATTCTAGTTAATTACAACTTCATTACCCTCCATTTGTCTTTAATTAAGATTGAACACCAACCATGAATTCACTGAATTGTAACCTAACTAAAAATCAAAGCATCTACTATGTTCTCTTCTTATTCGTACAAACACTTTTGACCAAACTTAAATTACCTCGTTATTCTAACCAGGGGTCCAAAATGAATTAGTATGAAAGTTTGCATATTCTATTGTTTTTTAGTTTTATACATCATGTGAAGGTTCAACAAGAAAAGAGGTATGAAAAAGGCAGCTCAATAATTGGATGAGGCAAGAGGAACCAGACACCAATTGAAAAAAATGAAATACAATGTCTCTCTTTACTTTAAATCATCTCTTAATTTAATTTCTCCACCACATTTCTTCTTCTCCATACCACAATTCACCATTGATCTCTCTCTCTCCCTCCTAATTTTCTTGCATTTTTCTCAGCAGCAGTAACTCCTTGGCCCCGAACCCATCTGTCTCTGAATCTTGGAAAGTCATAACAACCATAATAATAAAAACAAAAATACGTGAATTATTTTTCTTTCTCCACCTTCGTCTCTCCTTCATAAAACCATTATTAATGATTTAATGTGTGTGCAGATATATATATAATACTAATATTCATGAATAATACTAATATTCATGAATGCATTGAAGAAGGCACAGTGAGAGAGAGAGAGAGAGAGAGAGAGAGTTTCCAGGCATGGCTTCACGTGACATCTTCCTCGACCAAGAACTTCGAGAAAAGATACTCTCAGAGAGAGAAAAAGAAAATGCCGGAAAATTTCTACTTGTCCATTAATGTTCCTTCTCCTCCTCCTCCTCATGCTTACAACCAGACGATTTCCTTCCGCCATTAATGAGCTCCCACTTTCTTCTTCTTCTTCTTCTTCTTTTTAGTCTTCTCATTTCACAGTAAAGCTTTTTTTTTTATTTCGCTTCAATCGAGAGGCTTTAAGCATAATGGGGCAGATCTGGAAAGTGACTAATAATGGAAAGTGAAGGCTAAGAGATTCACTAGGAAGCTTTTTATGGAAAATCGATTCGAGCAGTAAATATCATTTCTGATTCTTTCACCAGCTGGAATATTCGCTCTTCGATTTGATTGATTCACCGTCCGTTAGTCTCTTAGCACCTCGACAATGGTCTCTTCTCCGATTACATTGTTCGTAGTCTTCACTTCTACAGTATTCTTCTGTTTGGTTTCTCCGGCGAGATCCGGCGACGTCGAAGCTCTACTGAGCTTGAAATCCTCAATCGATCCATCCAACTCGATTCCATGGCGAGGAACAGATCTCTGCAACTGGGAAGGCGTCAGAGAATGTATGAATGGACGAGTCTCGAAGCTTGTTCTCGAGTATTTGAATCTCACCGGCTCACTCGAGGAGAAGAGCTTGAACCAGTTGGACCAACTGAGAGTTCTTAGTTTCAAAGCCAACTCTCTCTCCGGCACAATCCCTAATCTCTCCGGCTTGGTCAACCTCAAATCGGTTTATCTCAACGACAACAGCTTCTCCGGCGAGTTCCCGGAGTCTCTCACGTCACTTCACCGATTGAAAACCATCGTACTCTCCGGAAACCGATTTTCCGGCCGGATTCCTAGCTCACTGCTCCGTCTCTCACGCCTTTACACGCTCAATGTTCAGGACAATCTCTTCACCGGCTCCATTCCTCCTCTTAACCAGACGAGTCTCAGGTACTTCAATGTCTCCAACAATCAGCTCTCCGGCCAAATCCCACTAACACGAGCTCTGAAGCAGTTCGACGAGTCTTCGTTTACAGGAAACGTCGCTCTTTGCGGCGATCAGATCCGAAGCCCATGCGGAATCTCACCTGTGCCGTCGGGGAAACCATCACCTACACCTAAGTCGAAGAATAACAAAGCGAAGCTAATCGGAATCATCGCCGGTAGCGTCGCTGGTGGAGTCCTAATTCTTATCCTTCTGCTGACGCTTCTTATCTTCTGCTGGAGACGGAAGCGACGGAACATATCCCCGAGGGAAGATAGAAAAGGCAAAGGCATAGCGGAAGGAGAAGGAGCAACAACTGCGGAGACAGAGAGAGACATTGAGAGGAAAGACAGAGGATTCTCATGGGAAAGAGGCGAAGAAGGAGCAGTGGGAACTCTGGTTTTTCTCGGAAGCAGCGATTCAGGGGAGACGGTGGTGAGATACACCATGGAAGATCTGCTTAAAGCTTCGGCAGAGACGCTGGGAAGAGGAACGTTGGGGAGCACGTACAAGGCTGTGATGGAGTCTGGGTTTATAGTCACCGTGAAGAGGCTCAAGAACGCGAGGTATCCTCGCATGGAGGAATTCAAGAGACATGTTGAGATCCTTGGACAGCTCAGACACCCAAACCTTGTGCCTCTAAGAGCTTATTTCCAGGCCAAAGAAGAACGCTTGCTCGTCTATGATTACTTCCCCAATGGCAGTCTCTTCACTCTTATCCACGGTATGTATCAAATTGCTGAACATCCACCACTGATATCTTCTCTCAAGGCTCCTCTTTTATAGCAATGCAGAGATTTGATGGTTTAGATAGAAACTTGGATGCTTCAGTGTGTTTTTTGTGTGTTTGTTTGTTTGTAGGAACTAGAGCTTCTGGAAGTGGGAAGCCTCTTCATTGGACTTCATGCCTGAAAATAGCTGAGGACTTGGCCTCAGCTCTGCTTTACATTCATCAGAATCCTGGCTTAACTCATGGGAACTTGAAATCGTCCAATGTCTTGTTAGGTCCTGATTTCGAGTCCTGCCTCACAGATTACGGCCTAAGCACTCTCCATGATCCTGACTCAGCTGAAGAAACAAGCGCAGTTTCTCTCTTCTACAAAGCTCCAGAGTGCAGAGACCCACGTAAAGCCTCTACGCAGCCGGCTGATGTCTATAGCTTCGGGGTCCTTCTTCTTGAGCTTCTAACAGGTAGAACACCATTCCAGGACCTTGTTCAAGAATACGGGTCAGATATCTCTAGATGGGTGCGTGCAGTGAGAGAGGAAGAGACTGAATCAGGCGAGGAACCGACTTCTTCAGGGAACGAGGCATCAGAGGAGAAACTTCAGGCACTTTTAAGTATCGCAAATGTTTGCGTGACCATTCAACCCGAGAACCGGCCTGTGATGAGAGAGGTGTTGAAGATGGTGAGGGATGCAAGAGCCGAAGCACCCTTCTCGTCTAACAGTAGCGAACATTCGCCTGGGCGATGGTCGGACACTGTTCAGAGCTTGCCAAGGGAAGATCAAGTGAGCATATAGAGAACAATGGCTGGGCCTTCTTCATTGCTTTCCTAGAATGACTCTTGTGATTCTTGAAGTAGGGTTCATAGTGTAAAGCTTCTTTCTTTCATTTTTGTAACGCCATTTTGATTCGCCGACCTGTAGGACTTGCGTAACATCTGTTGGATTGGTTAAATTTGAGATGCGGGCACTGAGAAATTGGAAGAAAACAAGGAAGCATGTTTTTTTCATTCTTACACTTCCTTTAAGTTACACGATGAGATTCAATTCATATGGTCCCATGTAATACAACATTATAAAGGAAGATAAATCAAGTTGAGTATAGGAACAAGCCTAACTTGATATTGACATGGCGAGTAACTAATTTGGTAAGACCAAAAGAGTTGAAGCAGCTATTAGAGATCAATAAGAATTGATAAGAACACTACAAAAATAACAAAGTGAAAAATGTAATATCGAACAAGCAGGTGCTCAGTGTCTGATAAATATCTCTCTCGTGTTAGTAGCCTTTGTTTCCTCGAATCCTGGCTCTCATGTCTACCTAAAGAAAACACAATGCGACGTCCAATTAGTCCAACAAGCTCTTAATCTATTCCAACATCAACTCAAGAATAAATCTTCTATATGCTTCACATCTGTTACTCTCAAGTTTGAATGTAACACTTTCAGTTGGCGGATAGCTTTCAAACACCATGCATGATCCAAAGAAGGCTCTTAAGTAGTGAAAACAAAACATACCTGTCCTCTTTTACAATTGAAGTAGGTTTCCCTTAGGCCAACACACTCGCTTGGTATACATGGGCTCTTTTCACCAGCGCAGTCCCTAATTGACCGTTTTTCATCCTACACCAAAATGAAAGTCGTAGTTAGTTAACTGGTGGTGGTGAACAACCCAAATAGAATAAAGCAAAATCCATATTTTGTATTTACCTTGACACAAATCGATTCACTGAGACACTTGACAAGCTCTTCAGCAAGACCCTTACAAGACTTGGCCATTTCAACTGTTCCTACGCGAAAAGGCAACCAGTAAGTAATAATACATCAGAGCATGTTGCAAACAAATGAGTCTTCAGGATATTGTGATGCTTAACCGCAGAGCCTCTAAGGATTTATTGTGAAGATACAACAAGAAATGGGGCTCTACTGTAACACTCAACAAATACAAACAAAAACATAGTCCACAAAATCCCAATCCATCAGAGCATGTTCTTAACAAATGAGTTTTCAAGGTAATACAATGCTTAATAGCAGAGCCTCAAGGGCGCCTTGTGAAAAAAAAATGAGCTCTAGTGTAACACTCAACAACTGCACATAAACTGAAAAAATCCTTTCAAACACATAAAGAACTAAAGAGCGATGCATGAATGGTTTCACTTAGAAATTACCATTCTCAAGCATCGAACTCACACAGTTAAGCTTCACCAAATTTTCTAAAAGCTTATATACGGCCTTTTGTGAACAGTCCGAAACCAATCGATGGGCAAGAAAAAACGTCAAAGCAAATGATAAAAATCATATCATGCTTCAATCTAAAATCGAAATACGGGGGGGAGAAGCATAGACATAAAACCTTTGCTTCTTCCTCTGATGATCACGAAGAATCCAAAGAACTTCCAACTTTTAAAATCCCTTTCTGTGAATCTCAAACTTAATCCGATTTCTCCACGTGAAATAGGTTTATGCAATCAGAATTAAAAACCCCTCTGCTTCCTCTTTGGCAAAACAACGCATAGAGAAGAAATCAATTACACAGAAAGGACAACACTGATCTAAAGAAAGAAAGAAAGAAGATTTAGGGTTACCGACTTACCGGCGACGGAGAGTAGTGAGACGGATTAACGTCAACGAGGTCAGAAGGAGGTTTTCGAACGAAAGAGCTTGGTTTTCTTCTTTTTGGCTTTGCGGTATAGCGGTGGCTACTTGACCATCGGTCAACTCAATTTTGGTTCGGTTTAGCAAATTTGCATCACTACAATCAATATTCAAAATGCTTTTCAAAGTCGTCCCTAAAAACGGTCTCACCTATAAACACTCATCTAACGAGTTATATCTTTCTAATCATATTTTTTCGCTTATAATCGCCTGATTTAGAACATCTCCAACCCCATATTAAATTTAACATCTATACTATTATTTACGAAGTGATTTTAGAGAATGGAGCTCTCTCATTCACTCTCACAAAGATAATGACAAAAATAATTTTAATGAATTTTTTAATTAGTTTTGTAATTATATAACTTTAATGAAATTGCTCTCTCATTCATTCTCACAAAGATAATAACAAAATAATTTTAATGATTTTTTAAGTTTTGTAATT
>OVBJ01000635.1:11923-47067 GCA_900406535.1 Noccaea bulbosa | reverse complement strand
TTTTTTTTTAAAAAAAAAAAAAAAAAAAAAAAAAAAAAAAAAAAAAACAAACAAAAGAATGATTATTTATGCCATGGTTCAATTCCAGTGAGTAATAATGATTATGAATCATGAATTCAACAAGCAGTTCATTTTTATTACAAATTTTGAAAGCAAACAATTCTACAACGGACAAATCTCACTCTTCATTAGGATCCACAATCACGATGAACTACTTTGGTTGCACTATGCTATAAACTTCTATAAGCTTGCCTCCAAATTAAAAGGAACCTCGTGTCGTACTTCTCAATCTAGAAGCATTGATAAACCAAATTTGGTTAACTTCTCGACTAATGAACTTTTTTTTGGGTGTTAAAGAATTTCGTTTTACATTAAGTTAGAAGCTTACAAAGGGGTTGGTAACTATTTATGATAAAACCAGAAATTCAAAACCGTTGAATGTTGAATATCTCTAACTGATTTTGAAATTTGTGGCGGAAATCATGATCTTCATAAAATTTTTTGATGGAATTAACTAAGTAATGGTTTTGATTTGGAGTAGTTTAGCAATCAACAATGATGATATGAGAGTCTCGTGAGTATTTTTTTTATTTTTTTGAAAGAGTCTCTGAATATAAAACGACCACTAGACCAAACTATATCTACAAGATTTGGTTATGACTCTCGTGAGTAAATTTTGGATTATCCAATGGATGATTGTGTTGACTTTAGACCAGATTGTGTTGCAATTGCGAAGGGAACGACGGCGGAACCTGGAACGGCCACAGCTAGATGGTTGTCATGACTCATGAGCCGGCCGGAGGACTGGAGGAGCCAACCTCTATGTAAGATCTGAAACTCTGTCGTTTTCGTAATCACTTTGTCTCATAGATCTCCATTGAAAATGTGACTCTGACCGAGTCTATGAGAATCAAAACTAACTTCGTCGTAATATATCAAGACATTCGGAAAAAAGTTTACAAACTTAACCAATTAACCAGAAGGATTTGACCGAAATTGGAACATGTTAAAGTCTAATTTAATTTCAAGTTAAAGTCTTTCAAGATTATCGAAGCTAGAAAAACGCAGCAAAATCCTAGTAAAGAGTAGACTTCACAGGGGAGATTTAGAAGAAAGCATAAATCGAAGAACAATTTAAGAACAAAAGTAGATAAAAACAACAAACCACATGTCCGAGAACTTCTAGAGTTGTTCAATACAAACATAAAAAAAAACCTGCAACCGGTAGTTGAGGTTTCCTTTTTCATAAAAAGAAAACACTAAATTGGTTTTGGACTAAATGACTCTCTCAGTACTCTTCCTCCTGTTGGTACGCAGCTTCTTCCTCATCATCGTACTCACCTTCTTCATCAGCAGTTGCATCCTGATATTGCTGGTACTCTGAAACAAGATCATTCATGTTGCTCTCCGCTTCCGTGAACTCCATCTCGTCCATTCCCTCACCAGTGTACCAATGCAAGAAAGCCTTCCTCCTGAACATAGCCGTGAACTGCTCACTCACACGCCTGAACATCTCCTGGATCGACGTCGAGTTCCCAATGAAAGTGGACGCCATCTTCAGACCAGTTGGCGGGATGTCACAGACCGTTGATTTCACGTTGTTTGGGATCCACTCCACAAAGTAGGACGAGTTCTTGTTCTGCACGTTCAGCATCTGCTCGTCCACTTCCTTTGTGCTCATCTTGCCACGGAACATTGCAGAGGCTGTGAGGTAGCGTCCGTGTCTTGGGTCTGCAGCACACATCATGTTCTTCGAGTCCCACATCTGCTGGGTGAGTTCAGGGACTGTCAGGGATCGGTACTGCTGAGACCCTCTTGAGGTGAGAGGCGCAAAACCAACCATGAAGAAGTGAAGACGAGGGAACGGGATCAGATTCACAGCTAGCTTACGCAGGTCGGAGTTTAGCTGACCAGGGAACCTCAGACAGCAAGTCACACCAGACATTGTCGCAGATATCAAGTGGTTCAAATCGCCAACTGCATACAGAGATTGAAACCAAAGTATGTGAACCATCCAATAAACAAACAACATGCGCATAGCAACAAAGCTTTGCAGATAATAGTAGACAATACACTTTCACACTAGCAAAACAATCAATAATCAACAATGCATTCTGCATATTCGTTATGCTACAATAAGTAGCTAATAGTAACATCATAAGACATAACAAAACAACAAGGCGTGAAGTTGCAGATCCAAATTTTGATACAATCTGGAAAAAAAAAAGAGTATTTCTAAGCATAGAACAACAAGCCATCTCGCGAACAAGTAGAAAAGGAATCTTACAGCTGGGGGTAGTGAGTTTGAGAGTCCTGAAGCAAATATCGTACAAGGCCTCATTGTCGAGAACCATGCACTCATCTGCGTTCTCAACAAGCTGATGAACAGAGAGAGTAGCGTTGTAAGGCTCAACGACGGTATCAGAGACCTTGGGGGAAGGGAACACTGAGAACGTAAGCATCATTCGATCTGGGTACTCCTCACGGATCTTGGAAATCAAGAGTGTTCCCATACCAGATCCAGTCCCTCCTCCCAGAGAATGGCAAACCTGAAACCCTGTAAAGCGAATCTCACTTGAGTAAATGCGCAGATCAACCCCAAAATCGAATGGATCTAGATTCTAGAAGATGAGTTTACCTTGGAGACAGTCACAGTTCTCGGCTTCCTTACGAACAACGTCGAGGACGGAGTCGATTAGTTCAGCTCCCTCGGTGTAGTGACCCTTGGCCCAGTTGTTACCGGCGCCAGATTGGCCGAAGACGAAGTTATCGGGGCGGAAGGTCTGCCCGTACGGTCCAGATCTGAGACTGTCCATGGTCCCAGGCTCCAAATCCATGAGCACAGCACGAGGGACGAATCTACCACAACTAGCTTCATTGTAGTAGACGTTGATGCGCTCAAGCTGTAGATCTGAGTCTCCAGTGTACCTACCGGTCGGATCGATGCCGTGCTCTGCGCAGACGACTTCCCAGAACTTGGCACCGATCTGGTTACCACACTGACCGCCCTGGATGTGAAGGATTTCACGCATCTTCGGTTGAAAGAGTTAACAGAGAGGAGATTTAGAGTTTTTCCAGGTTCCGAAATCGGAATCCAGAGAAGTGAGAGAAATAGAGGGGGGGGGAGCAAAAAGAGTGAGCGAGTGAGCTTTTATTATTGCTCTGTGTTGTTTTTTTCCTGATTATTTCCCCATAAATTTCTAATTCTGACGCGCCGATTTGTTTTTTCAAAATTTGAAAATCTGAAATGGTGCGTTTTTTCCTTTTTTAATTCTGTTTTGGCAGCAATCACAGTATTGAAACGTACTATAATATAAAGGGCCCATATAAATCATATAAAAATGTTTTTTTTAGAGGATTGGATATTAAAGCAGAGAAAAAAGAAAAGAAATGTTTTACAAAATACAAAGCCAGATGCCTAGTTTCTCGAAGCCCAAATATAGATGAAACTGAGAAAGTATTCAACTGGATTTCTTACTAAAAAAAAGATCAGGGTGCTGACACAAGATACAGTCAATAACCACATTTAGGATTTTGTCAAAGTCTGAAATGAGCAGCAATCTTGTTAATTTTCTAGTGAAATATTGCACCTATGCATTTAGAATTCAAATATATACAAAGATATGATACAGTCAAATTATTGAATTTTTTGCTCAGAGTTAATTTTTTGCTCACTAATTTGCCAAGGCGTAACAAAAACTCCGAGTGGATACATATATATATTAATTATATACACATTGAGCACCAGTTATAAGAAAGTTGTCAATTATACTCAAACCGGATCACATTTTGTACATTATCAAAACCTCTTATTGGATAAAATAGCCACCTAGTAGGTTCCAATTTTACTTCAATAATAATTAAAAAAAAAAAAATCTGCCATACAGAAATACACATCCATAATACGATAAAATCTGATTATATAGAGAAAGAGAAAAAGAAACACGTGGTTTTGGTTTCCAAAGCTTTTGAACAATAACTTGAGCATCAAACAACTAAAAGAGAGGTAAGCTTGTAGGGAAACGAACTTGCATCCATTGCTTCTCGTACGTAACCAAATGGCTCCAACCTAATTCCTCCAGCAAAACCAGTTTCAGTTCGTACATTTTCTTATTCGCGATCTCGTTCTCGTTTTGGATCAAGTCATCAAGTACCTGAAAAATCATTATCAATTAAAAGTTTTACACTCATGTGGGTCAGGTGATTTTAGATAAACATCATTTGCAATTTTTCTTGGTACGTTCAAGATTAGATGAACGTGTTTTACCTTCAATGCGGTCCCGAGTCTTGAGAGCCGTTTCTCTCTAAGAACAGTGAGAGTACCGAATTTAGATGACTTCGCGTCTACCCATTTTGTCAGTTCTTTGAAATTCTCTTCGAATTTATCCTTTTGGCTACTTTCTTCTTCTCCTTCATATCCCTTCTCACCCTGCAGACAAATAAGTTGTGTAGTTGTACGATATATTAGTTAACAAAATGCTAATGACAACGTTAGTATTTTCATATACATAATCACCAACCAACATTACTACTATCTTATAGTCATAGATAAGATAATTAATAGTTAAAGAGAGATAGGTGAGATCAATATTTGGTTCTTGCCTTCAAGTTCTCGAGTTTCGCCATGGCTAACCCTTTCTGGTAAAGTGCTTCTGCCAGTTGGTCACGAGTCATCTCCATTTTTTTCTTTAAATTCTAATAGGAAAGATAGCACAGTTGGCGGTTATCAGAGACGTAAACAAAGCAAGTAACTAGTTAAAAAAACGCAATACATGATATAATATCACACCTCTGCTTCCTCATCTTCTGGTTCGCTTTTCTGTAGCAAGAATCTTGCTAACTCGTCTACGTCAACACTGCCTACTACTTCGTTCGCAGCATCTATAATCTGCACACACACACACAAAAAAACACTTTTCTGTTTACATGCTAATTAAAGAGATTAGTAGTTGGAATATTTTTGAGCGTTTATAATTTCAAGGTTCTGTTTAATGTATAATTAAAGAAACTAGTGCAGAATTTTGAGATCAGTAACTCATTTGAAACTTTACCTCTTCATAATGGCTGATTTTGTCCCCAGCTTCAGACCGAGATAGCAAACCTTCCAAGATCTTAGCAAACAATGGAGTATAGGTTGGGTATTCAGACTGCCAAATAACATATGCTCAAAGTTAGTGGCAAATATCATTATTCAAAACGAAAAAAAGTAAGAAACGCCTTTCGCTGGCAAACCTTAAGGCAGACACACAACTTTCTCCACTCCGAACGCTCTTCCTCAGTTTCTTGTTTTAGGTTCCCAAGAAATTTGATCTTTGTGTCACGAACCTGATTACAAAAAAGTGCTTTCGTAAAACAGTTTAGAAAGGAAACACCATCAATATTCACAAATTAGAACTTGATTCAGTTATATAATAAAACATTCGACCGTAAAGTTGAGTAAGTGCCAATATGAAACATGCTTCTGCAAATAATACCTCTTGTTCCAAGCGCTCTGATACTGATTTACAGCTATTTGTAGAAGAAACTGCCTTCTTATCTTCCTCAGGCTATTGAACAAAGAACAAAATGACAAATAAGTTCAAAAAATCAAGCTAAACGCAAGATATGAGCTCCCGTAGCCAGATGGTCAAGTATCACAAGCTTACGCCAAGAGGCAAACCAGACCAGAAAAGTTATTTTTTTAAGATACCTTATTTGGTGGAACCACAAATGAAATCGGATAAGTTACAGGATTATCCTTTGGATTCTTCCCTTCTTTATCATCAAATGACAATTTCCCATATGAGATTTCTCCCACCAGCACAGATCCTGGCGGAGTATTCTGCAGGTGAAATTAGGATTCGTACATCAGAGAGAGATACTGTATGATGCATCAGAAAATTAACTATACTTGTCAACAATATACTAAACCTTCGGTAGCTTATCCTTTGTTGGTGGTCCCAGATAAAACGCTTCCTTCACCCTGCAGGTGATAAATGAGATGAGAAACACGTTCATAGAACAATAAACACAGCGGCCAGAAAACAAAAAACTGGTAAATGAGCTAAAAGAGTACCCTGGCATTAGAACAGAGGATTTAAAAGCACCATTTCCTGTGACTGGCCCATCTGGTTCAGAATGTAAGTTCAGCCGAACATCCTGCCCCACCGGAAAAACAGATGAAAAAAATTAGCTCTTCAGGGATTATAATGTTGCGGAAGATTGAACTACAATTTTGTTTAGGAATTTTTTTCTTTCTGAAACATATTACATCTAGCTTTTCAAAATAAAACGTAATTCAAATTCTTACCCCCATATTTCTTTCAATAAACACAGTGAGCTGCTTCAGCTTTTCCAGCAGCTGCACATTTTCATGCCTGGCGAAAGCAGTTTGGCTATTAGAATGATAAATATGCACTATGAAACAAACTTGTCACCCATGAAAATAAAATATTGTGAACAGGAACTTGTCAACCAGTCATGCTGAGAAGATCGGTTCTGCCTAGAGATTTAGCATGTACAAACTCTACTCTTCAAATTTTAAAACAAACTGCAACCATCAGAGATGTAGCACTAACCTCAGATACAGCTGAAGTTTATATTCTCCCTTGGGAAGTTTAGACGACTCGGGATAAACATCACCCGTTGCATATACACGCTGAAAGTATATCAGGGCAGCGTGTTAAGGCAAGAAAAGACTATAAATGTAATAAATAACCAAATTTGCCAGACACGAAAGCAGAAAAGCAAAGTACATATACAAACCAGAGATTCATATAATTGTTGTATCAGGTATTTAGTTGACAATGCCAATGAGAATTAACAAGCTAATCTATACTTGTGCTACCCAGCCTTTTAGGTAGCAGTTCGAAGTGTACCTTGTTCGCATCAGAGATCATATAAAATTGGGACTCAAATTTGGTGTCATATATGCGATTGTTCAATAAAGGTATATACGGTTTCACTTCAGCTGCATCTTCTAATTTGAACTTGTAGCTGCAGAAACAAAAGGATGAGAATTACTGTGAATTTTTTATAGAGAGATAAGCAAGCAATGACAGCAAAAGCAGAAGCATGACCCACGTTAATGTCAGTGCGAGTATCTGTTTGCCCGAGAGTAGTTTGTCGCGGCTAGTTGATAGAGTCTTGAGTTGTGCATCAACAGGTTGATATGGAACTCGTATCTTCAGTTAAAACAAAACAACGTCCATAAGCAATTCTACAAACAATTACAGAAAAGGAGAAGATACCATCTCCACATACACCGTACCTTATTCAGAACAGCTATGGGAACGAGTTTTTCAGATGCCAATAATACTTCAGCTACAACTTTTATCGGTGCTTCACTTCCATCAAGTATCAATTCTTCTTTATCGACACCAATTCCATGGAATTCAATCTAAAATACCAGACGTAACTTGCATCAACTCATGTCTAACAAGTCACAATGTACTCAATATAATCAGTCGGCCTGAGCGACTTCAGCATAGAACATTGTTAATAACATTAGTGAGACAGCATGAAGACTGGTTCATAACACTTTTTATCTCTATTCACCTGTAATTCGTTTCCAAAATTATTACTAAACTAGAATGCACATACATGAGTGATTATTTCTAAGCCAGAGACCCTAGCATCCAACTAATGAGAGGCTAAAAAATTGGTAAGGGACCAAATTGCAGAAAGAAATAGGCAATGCATTAACATGGGCCAAAAGATACACTACTGAGATGAGCTCAAAGGAAAGTCAGGAAACCAGTAGGAAAACAACAAAAAAGAGGGGACAAAATATCTAAAACAAGAACTTAGAGTTCATTACCTGACACATGACGACACAAAAGTCAAACCAAAACACCTTATGCAATATATGCTTGTGTTATATATAGACACACACACACAGAGTATATATATTCTCAGTTCCTACCTCAAAATCAACGATAGTTGGTTCACGACTTGCAAGGCCACTGGACCAGAATTGAGCTAGTGCCAGTTCCATCGTTTGACCACTAACCACAGGAAATGCAAAGCTTTTAGCAGATGGAGATGCGAAAGTTGCTGCATTCTCCCACTTGATAGGCCTTTTCAATGGGCAAAGCTGCAAATCAAGAAACGATTAGAACCAGCAGCATCAAAGATTTGAATTATCCTTAAACGTGCCTTACCTGAAGCGTATCAATATAAAATCTCCGTGTAGTATCAAACCCTGAAGTTCGTATTGTAGCCTCAGCCCATGTTGCTCCAAGTGGTACCTCGATAAATCTTCGTTCAATGTGGCCTAGAGTCAAAGAAAATATCAAACATAAAAATGGCAGCCAATTAAGAGGACTTGTTTGCTTTATAAATCACACATTACAAAGTTCACAAACGATAACCTGAGATGAAAGACATTTGTTGAAATGAAATAACTGGAGGTCGATTTGCCACAGTCGTGGGAATTACTATTGTTACAGGGATTCTGAAAAGAGGACCACGCTGTGGAGCTTTGCAATCAATCCCATACACTTCAAAGTAATGCACACCATCCCCAAGATTTGTGGGGTCCACAACAACGCTGAAAAGAGATTATATAATCTTACTACACAGATAACGTGGCACCAAAGACAAACCGAACATAAGCCGGAAAATAGGATTTAAAAACACTAACTTGAAGCTACGTCCATTATGAGTGAGAAGGAGATAATCAGGAACCCGTACAACTGCTTCATCTGTTGAGTGCAACTCAAGACATTCCTCAAATGGGACAAGTTCCTTAAGATTACTTGCGCCCTCATGGAACTTCGGATCAACTTGTACTGTCCACTGGAAAGTCAAAACTTTGCTTGTTTCACATAACAGACAGAAGAAATAACAAGGTCTGAAAGTGAATTATACTACACATCTGGTAGGAGATAATGTTTGCGAAGTAAAATTCTGACTCCATAACAGGGCATCGAAATAATTTAATATTCAAGAAAAAGGACAAATAAGGCATGTCCTATGAAGATAATAACTTTTATATATAGAATGTAAGTTGGCAATTTGAGCAGATTACTATGCATACTCCTGAGTGAACATATTCCTGTGATATAGCAACAGCTCACCTCAGTAGACTGTCTGCAAGCAGTAGCCTCCCGCAGGTATATGCCTCGTGATGTTGGAGCTGCGTTTATAGAGTTCATAATCTTATTGTAAGAAAGGTTCATGTTATCGGAAATAAAAATAAAATCTTGAGGAAACCTTTACCGCCACAAGAAGGAAGACCTTTCAGTTAGTAGCTACGCATATATACTACCACTAAGATTCTATTGCAAAACATATGATGGAAATCAAGACATGCGGTTGTCCTGTTTATCTTTAAAGAGAGTGTGGGATAGATTTCAGCAAGCAAGTTTCCATTCAGCTTCTACCTTGAAAACTTCAAAAAAAAAAAAAAAATTGTTCAAATTTTTTGTTTACATACTTGTTTTTCCCGAGAGATTGACCTTTATCTGATAAAATACGCATGGACAGTCCTTAAACTGTTTCAAGTATTCATATGCCCTGTCATAACAAAATACATCAGAATCAACTATTTAAAATATGGTCAAACTAATTACAGGGTATTGAACCTTACATGTCAACTTGCATAAGCCCTTGTCCAGTAGTTAGTTTATCTTCAGGTAGATCACCTACAGGAGTTGATGTATTCTCAAGGGCTCTTCTCACACTGTATGGGCTAACTGGGATGCCCTCAGCCTGCAGAATCATGAAAGAATTTCAGCAGCACAAAGACGCGCTGAGAAAAAGGAAAAGAAACAGGTGCGCCAAAAGGAAAAAATAATGTTGAAGAAGAAACCTTCATAGCACTTAGAAGTAATGCAATTGCTCCACAGGCAGAAGGAGATGCCATTGATGTCCCGTTCATGAGCATGCGTCTTTGAAGTGTCCATGTAGGAACAGGAGCAACAGCCCCACCAGGTGCACTTATGCAGACACCAAGATCCCCATCAGAGGTTGGCCCTCGGCTTGACCTACAATATAACAGTAACTATTTAATGCTAGCTACAACTAGCAATAGAATGAATCAAAAGAAAGGAAAAAGGTGAATATACCAAGTGTACTCAAGCCCCTCGCCGGGAGGTTCCACCACCGAATGGGCACCAGCTGCCATTGCAGGAGAAACATATGCACCAACACCAATGATACTGGAAGTTGTTCCACCAGGTGCACCAACTGTTGTCAATGCTGGGCCACTGTTGCCAGCACTACTTACAAATATTAGGCGTCTCTTGTTCACAGCCTAAAACATAGCAGACAACAAACGCAAGATGAAAAGCATAAAACACAAACAACGAGGTGCTGCCTAACAAAGACAAGGGGTTGAATGATACTTCAGTAACAAGATCAACAAAGCGTCCATAGTCTGGAAGTAATGCTGGCTCTCCATAGCTCATGTTGACAAGATCACAATTATGCTGCAACATTTAACAGAAGTCAGGATATACAAAAAACGTATTGACTTGTATCAATGCAAAGCGGTCACATGTAACAGTCCACACAGATATGAAATTCTTCCATACAAGCTGATGGTGCAAAGTAGAAAGAAGACACGACTTGCATTGTTTAAACTTCAAAGGATACAATCTTAGGAAGTTACAAATGAACTTTTCGGCTAATAGTACACTACTGTCAATTATATGAATGATTACCTCCAGGCAAGCTATCAATGCCCGTGTCAAGCCAGTTCCAGTCTCCATTGACCCTAACCGCGAATCTCCAATTTTGCATGATATTATCTGTGCCCCAGGTGCCACACCATTTAGCAAGTGCTCCTAACATGCAGATGGAACGAGAGTTAATTGATTGCAACAACTATAAATATAAATAACTTAAATAGATGTGTAAGCACCTCAGGGTGGTGTGCAGTAGCTATCCCAGCAACATGAGTGCCATGTGGAGAACTATCGGTTACAATGCTTAGGACCTTTCCCTCATCATACACGTTAGCAACGAAGGAGCATGCATCTAGTCGGCTAAACACGCCATACTTCCGCTCAATTCTGATTTACATATTAGATTGAGATTAGAAGAAAAGTACAATTGGTGAACGGCTCCCAAGCGAAAAAATGCTGAACTTGAATAAGAGAGAGATTTCTAAAAGAAGACTTGCCGGTAATTAGTCAGGGGGGAGAAGTCTGCTAGTTTCCCGCAATCTGGATCTTCCTCAAGACTCTGTGTATCAAGAGCAACCCTCCATACTTCTCCATCATGCCAGACAACAGCATCAATAACAGGCCCTTTGTCTTCATATTTCTACAGAGAAGCAGTGCATTTACAGCACAGATTCAATAAATCAACGAACAAGTATACAGAAACAAAACAAAGGAAAGTCTCTAAACTTACATCAGCTTGTTTCTTTAGGAAATCAACTCTGCTTTGCAGGTCTTCACGTGTCTTCTTCAGTTTCACATCATCCACCTTGCTGTGCTTCTGGAGGCAAGATTGAAGAGAGGTTACGTTATAATCTGAATAGCACTGTCAGAATCACAACATTAACAAACCAAATTCAGCATCTCTGTAGCACCTGATCGAAATCATACAGATTCTTTACAGCCTTTGCAATTTCTTCCTGATTCTTTTCATCCCAGGTTTTCCTTCTCTCTTTCTGTGTGACAGACAAACAGATAAAAGTCTTAAATGGGATTGCAGACCAGATACGTAAAACTTAGGTGTAAGATTTTAAGATTAGATGTAACTAATCCAATGGCCAAAAAAATGAACACAACTCTAATGGCTACCTTCACACGAGAAGTTAAGTCATCCGTAAAGAGCTGGTAAACCAACTTGGAACCTACACGCCACTCTCCAGTGGGGTTTTTCCATGAAGAATTGACAACCAAAAGTGCCCCTGTAACAAATTTGTTTAAAACAAAAGAAATGCTCAACGTATGGTATGGCTAGAGAATGGACAACAAGCAAGAAATGGTAACTATCCCTTTCGAGATCAAATCACCAACCTGATGCTCCGCTAATATGACCATCTTCATTGGCTTTCACCACTGTGGATATATCTATGTCCCCACTTCCAGTGCTGAATGAAAAAGCAAAAAAAAAAGGATCTCATCAGGTCACAGTCACTCGAATGAACAAAGAACACCAGATGCAAAATTCAAGTAAATCATAAATATACCAGTCAATGACGTCCAGAACCTTTGGTTTTCCATCAGAAGTTACATGCAAGCCAGCAGCAGAAGGATCAAAACCAGAATCTAGAAAGGATAAAATATCATTTGTCAGTTCCTTAGTCAGAATTTTACTTGCAAAGTTACAAAGATAAATCAGAACAACGTCTTCGGAACCAAAAAAATCTCCCTAGTAATCTGATCCAGTCTAAACTACCTAGGTAAACAGAAGCCTCATGCAAATAATTTCCCATAAACAGACGATTAACAATTTAAGCGACTAAAACAGCAGAGAATACAAAACGAAAGGAAAGTACCAAAGATAGCGATAACGACGCCGCGTCCGTCGTACTCAGGATGAGCTTCGACGAAGCTATCCGCGCGGATTTCTTTCTTAGGCATAAGAGAAGCAAGGAAGGTTGATTCGTTCAGCTTGAAATTAGCGACAGAAGCATTATCAGCTCCAGCACCAACGACACTGCCTCCTCCACCTCCTCCGCCACAACCGACGCGAGAAGCCGTAAGAGTCTCAGAAGAAGAACAAGGCATCGCCGAGAAACCACTCCGTCTTATTCGAATTCCACGAGAGCGAGAGCAGCTTCTTCTACCGAAGGATTTGAGTCTTCGATGGAGAAATCGAGAAGAAATGAAATCGCGAGGAAGAGAGAGTGACGTGGAAGAAGAAGAAGAAGCCCAATAACAACACGACGGGCCTTCGAAGAACGCGCCGTGAATCTGCAGCTGCATACTCAGATCCATCTTCGGGATGTGTGTTAATAAGTGATAGGGGTATTTAGGTAAATTAACAGCTGAGTCGCTACACCGAATCGTTGACTCGTGAGAGTCCTTTTGGGTTTATCGGTTATGTCAATGGAGGTGGCTTACCCTTACTGCTCTAAAAGATAACGACATTATTTTGGGCCTTCACTCTAATCCCTAAATTATCTCGATAATCGAGTTCGAATCATTTGTTGTATTTACTCGACCCTGTATTTACTTTAAAATATGGAAACTTCACATTTACGCAAATTTGATTTTCATGACATTTTTTTTTGTTTTGTACATTTTGAAGTTTGTCTTCTTTCTCATCTGTTTCAACTTTCATATGTTTATTGTAGTCTTGCAGACTTTACTTTCTGCCTCGAACTATAGACTTTAGAGTCTAGGCAAATAACGCGAGTAATTTGACAAAGCTAGGAACGGATACCATATTTTAATTAAGATTTTCTATGAACTTAGTTGTTAGAATAGATATGTACAACTATATACTTGGTTGAGTTAGTTAGGAATGGATATACTCTACGACCATGATTAATGGCACTTATTAGCATTGTTTCTTAGACAAATAGTCAATTTTTTTAAATCAAAAAGAAAAAAAATTAAGAAAAAGTATCTTATATTAGATCTGTTAAGATACTTTTCTTAACCCAAAAACACATAAAATATCTCTTTTACTCTTCTTCATTCAATATCATTCCTTCTCTCTCTTCTCCCTTACAAAACTTTAATAATTAAATATCAACTAAGATACAAATTTTGTATCTACCAATAATTTTGCTCTAACAGTCTAACTCATGTATATTCTCTAAGATCCTATGTGCTCATTCTCTTGTAATCCCTATATAAAGGGTTGTCCATAAGATATCAACCTCTATCCTAACTTACACTTGCATGTATTTGAGGACTGTCACTATAAATGAATTTTAGTGAAAATATTTGACTTTGAGGATTAGGCATATTGCCAAACCTTAGTGCATTTGTTGCTATTTTGCATTTAAGCTTTCAGTCCTTAAATCACTTAAAATCCCAGTTTGACTTTGATTGTCACATACACTTAAATCACTTAAAATTCCACTTTCAATACATCCTCTAAGACTAAGACTGCCTTCAATTCATCACCGACTAATTCTTAGCAAATCGGTAACAAAAAAAAAAAAATTGATTGTATCGTACCGGAATATGTCCAATTAGAATGAACCTTCATCCTACTCAATATTGTAACTTGCAAAACAAGAATATTTAATACTACATCTCCCAACATGAGAGACTAATGAAACTTCCTCATTTGTAGACGTTTGTTAACGAATGTCACGTCATCTTTGATCATATACTCTTCCCTCTTTATGAATCCTTGTGCCTCCATCTATGCTACAAATTCTTGTTCTTACAGTCTTTTCATTTTAATTAAGTTTAACAACTAAGCTCATCACTTCAAAACCGTTTCATGAATCATAGTTTGGATCTCTCAAAAGACACTTTCTTAATTATTGAACGACCGAACTCTTCCTTTTAACAGCCATATTGTTCCATTAATTATTTGAGTGATCAAATTTTGGGAGAAATATATAACTCCATAAGAACTTACTGTGACCTTGGCAAAAAAAGTTATGTTGTGACAGCCTCTAATACAAGACTTCCATGATGGAAGTTCCATCTGTCGTCAAAAATGATAAGTTTCCTTTCTCTCTCCATTTGTAATGAATCCATCTTGTCTGGAAGACGACTTCAGTTACCTCAATAGCTCTTCACCCAATGCTTTAACCTCCATAACACCTTTGTTTGGATATGTAATGACAAAAGATGAGGGAAAAAGGACATCCAAGAAAGAAAGAAAAATCGTTTTCCATTTGATTAAGACTATATATTTTTCCGCGTAACTTTTGTTTGTTTGTTATGATATATATATCCAAACAATTACGAATCTTTATTAGGATCGGGTACCTGTGGTTGTGAGAGAAGTACAACGGCGACTCCATTAGTAACACTATAATCATTCAATGTACCACCAAAGACTTCCAGAAACTAAGAGCGTTGACACGTTTTTAGCATTCCGTAGAGTTGACACATCATGCATGACGAAACGCTTCATTTATTTTTTAAATATTGGTTGAGTTTGTTTTCCTTTGAATTCAAGAGTATCAAACGTTTACTTTTCTTTGCTTCACATTAACAACTTAAATGTATTTTGATTTGATCTATGAATCTACAACCTCATCTATTAATCGCTTCCAAGTTTTTCTCAAGAAAATTGAGTACTTTAAAATTAAAATTTGTTGAGTTCACACCGACACCATATATATTTATATTTTGAACTTTAAGTCTTGATTAGTCACTGTTAATATAGAAGACATTGTTATCCAAAACGAATTAGCCCAAAAAAACTGTAAATAAGTACCAGTTTTATTCATCATTTTATTGTATTAGGTGTTATCCACACCATGAGAGGCGACAAACCACCAATCACTAGTCTTAAAATGGGAAACCCTTCAAAACGCTAATTTTGGTTTATCTGTTTCTATATTTATATTATTTGCTTTTTGTAACCATGGAGGTCTACATCTGATTATGATGCGCAAAATTATTTTCAAGCAAGTAATGATTAACACCACGTTTGGAAATTGCAATATTTTGCTAGAACGCGTAATTCCCATATATGGTTCTCACTTCTCACTATTCTCCATGTCAACTTTGAAAACGTCTTCTTTTTTTGACTCTTAGCTAACGTCTTTGTTTTAGCTACTCGTCAAAATATTCGTATTATATTTCTAGCAAATGACGTTAATTAAATAATCTATCCCAAAATTGAATTTTTTTATTTATAGTCTTCTCAAGCCTTTCTTCTTTGCAACTCATCCACTCTTCTCAACCAATTGGAAACTTTCTAAACCAGACAAGAACAAAAGCACTGCTACTTTTCTTTTTGTCTGAAACTTCAAACACAAGAAACAAGAAAAAGAAAAATATGATAGAGCTTGCTCTGTCTCTATATCTTTTCTTCTCAGTTAAATATGTCAATCCTGTATATTCTCCTCCGACAAGAGAACAGTTTCAAAGTTGCTTGTCGACAAATCACTCCAAAAACTCTATATCTCCCACCAACCAAACACCAGATTCCAGAATCTACACTGACTTTTCCGATTCCTCATCCCCAAATTCAAGTTTCTTCAACTTGAATTTCACAAGCCTGAAGCCGATTCTGATCCTCAAACCGAAATCCGAATCCGAAATCAAAAAAGCAATTCTATGCAGCAAGAAACTTGGAGTGCAAGTCAGAACCCTGAGTGGTGGTCACGACTACGAAGGTCTCTCTTACCTCTCACAATCTCCCTTCGTAATCATCGACCTCGTCAACCTCAGATCGATCAACATCAACCTCACAGACGACACAGCTTGGATCCAATCCGGCGCAACACTCGGCGAACTCTATTACAAGATCGCTAAAACCAGCAATATCCATGCCTTCGCCGCAGGGATATGTCCAAGTGTTGGAGTTGGTGGTCATATAAGCGGCGGAGGATTCGGTACAATAATGAGAAAACACGGTTTAGCGTCTGACAACGTCGTGGACGCGCGTTTGATGGACGTAAACGGGATAATTCGCGACCGGAAATCAATGGGAGAGGATTTGTTCTGGGCGCTTAGAGGCGGTGGTGCCGCGAGTTTTGGCGTTGTCTTGTCATGGAAGGTAAAGCTTGTTAGGGTTCCTGAAAAGGTAACTTGTTTCATAAGTCAGCATCCGATGGGAGAGAGCATGAACAAGCTTGTTCATCGATGGCAATACATAGGAGCAGAGCTAGACCAAGATCTCTTCATCAGAGTCATCATCGACAACAGTCAAGAAGGGAATCAAAGAAAAGTCAAAACAACTTTCCAAGCTCTGTTTCTTGGTGGGATCGATAGATTGATTCCTCTGATGAACAACAAGTTTCCGGAAATCGGATTACGAGCTCAAGACTGCTCGGAAATGAGCTGGGTGGAGTCGATAATGTTCTTCAACTGGAAATCAGGACAACCATTAGAGACCATGCTCGACAGAGACCAGAGGTACGAGGATCTTTACTTCAAAGCGAAATCAGATTTCGTTCGAAAACCAGTCCCCGAAAACGTTTTCGGAGAAGTCACCAAAAGGTTTCTCGAGAAAGAAACGCCACTGATGATCTTAGAGCCGCTCGGTGGGAAAATCAGCGAGGTTTCAGAAACAGAGTCTCCATATCCACACAGGAGAGGGAATCTGTACAATATACAGTATATGGTGAAGTGGAAAGTGAACGAAGTCGAGGAGATGAACAAGCATGTGAGGTGGATGAGATCTCTATACGATTACATGAGTCCGTACGTTTCTTCGTCGCCGAGAGGGGCTTATTTGAATTACAGAGATCTCGATTTGGGGACGACCAAAGGGATCAAGACAAGCTTCGAAGATGCGAGGAAATGGGGTGAGAGATATTTCAGAGGTAATTTCAAGAGATTGGGTTTGGTTAAAGGGAAGATTGATCCGACGAATTTCTTCAGGAACGAACAGAGTATTCCTCCTCTGTTTTGAAATGCAATTCTTTTTTTTTTTTTATAGATACTGTGAAAGTGAATGTCTTGTTGTAGAAATATGTATCCAATAACAGGGATACAAAATTTGAATATAAACCCAAGATGTGAAAACCAAATAACCTGACCAAACTGATTATGAAAACGGTTTAGGCACCACTAGATATATAAAAATGTATACAAGTAGTTAACAGTAAGTGAAGCACCTGATATAATATATCAGAATACACACATAGATCAGTGAGTTTTTCGACAACAATCTGAAGATGGCAAACACAAATCCGGTTTAGCTCTTCTTCTGAGCGGCTTTTACACCGGGAAGTGTTCCAAAGACTTTGTCCCAGAGAGAAGAAGTGATTCCATATCCTTTGTCCTGGATTCTGAAGTGATGATTCAGGTGGTACTTCTGTAAAACGTATATACCAAAACACATTAGAACCTCCAGAAGGAGCATATTTGAATGCGAAAAAAAAAGAGAGAGATATCTTTGAGATGGATTTTCTGACCTTAAGATGTTTAAGGGTTGGTACTTTAGGTTGACCATGGTGTAGATAGTAATGAGTAATGTCATACATCACATAGCCAAACAATATGCCTCCAAGCATAGCAGGAGCTGTAGCAGGTGTAGCTACGAGATGGAGAAGCTTCCATAACTAACAAAGGAAAGAAAAGAAGAGCATCGATAAAAGTTCTCATTTTGAAACAAGAAATGAAAACGATTTGAGCCAAGAAGATGATCTTACAGGAACCAAGAGGATAGCTGTTGCAGTCGGAGGGAAGACAAGACGAAGGCCGTCTTGTGGGTGCTTATGATGACATCCATGAAGAAGATAGTGCGCAGTGTTTGCCCTAAAGAAAACACAAATCAGCTTCGTGATGAAACACGGTTGTATCTTTAAGTTGCATAATCGATCACAGATATTGAACTAACCAGTAAGTCTTGGTTTGGATGTGGAAAAGGAAACGATGGAGTGTGTACTCGAGAAGTGTCCACGTGAGTACGCCAAAGGCAACTATTAAACCGATCTGGGGAAACGTAAGTCCCTTCCTCGCCGAGATTGAAAGAACGTAGCAAACAACTGGAAGCCAAATTGTTGGGATTGCCCACCAAACCGTGCGAGTCAAGAACTGCTCAAAGTTTCAAAACAAGATTTGATCAAAACATAGAGCATAACAGATCGGAAGATAAAGGAAGAGAGTTGTTACCTCCCAGAAATCACTTTCGAAAAAACGAGGACCCTCTACGCATACTATAGGTTGATGAATCCATTCCTGATATTCTTCGCCAAGATGACCAACCTGACGAGGAAAGAAGTTTCTTCTTATTAGTAAATAAACTGATGCATTGCAAATAACAAAGTCTCTAACCTAAGCTATATGTTGTTACTTTTGTTGATCTAATATGATGAATGCAGATTAAAAAAAAAGGGCAATGTCGAGAAGAAGTGATTGAGCGCATTACCTGAAAGACAAGTGGCTTATCCAAATCGACTGTGAAGCGTTTTGCAGCCATCTTTGCTGCTTTACTGAGTCTGCAGGCTGGAGGAAATTAGAAAGGGAATACATGATCTTTCTGATGCATAAACTCTTATTTTGTGCAAAGAGCAAAAATCTTAAATTTTGTATACATACTGTATGTACAAAAGAAATATAAGTTTTTCTTAAAAGATTGCAGTTTTGTTGAGAAAAAACACAGAGGATGAACAGTAGATCATCAAAGGTTAACCAAAGATTGATTATTATGTTAAAAGACATAATAAAATTGCCAAGTCCATAGCCAATCAAATTGATAGCAAACCAAAAACGTATAATCTTACTGTGATGCCACACTCGTTCAAATACAAACACTGACAGCAAAAAATCGGCAAAACCTTCATTTGAGAAGAACATATAGCATAATTCTGTTAATTGAGCATCAACTAGATTTCAAGACTGGAAAATTGAACCTAGAAAGAAAAATCCCAGGAGATCGACTGCTTTAATGGAATCTAAAACATAGAAGACTGCATTTGGCATTCGCGGGTTAAGGAGATATGATCTAAAGCTAGATTTGGAGAAGGGAACACAAAGAAGAATCCTCATATGGCTCAATGATCCAACAAAAAAAGTATGTAATTGCGAGATTCTCATCATCATACCTAAAGACAGACTCAATCCAACGAGAAAAACCTCGACAATGTGTCAAAGATTAAAACTTTCACAAGGAGAAGATCAAATCAAACATCAGCTTTCTTCGGAAATCACAAGAAACCGGAAGGAAATTCCAACGAGGAAAAAGGAAACCTAGAGAGAGAGAGAGAGAGAGAAAACAAAAGCCAGCATTCTTCGGAATTGACGGACAAAAAACAAAATCTCGAGCTTTTTGAAACGATCTAAATCGATGAGAAAAAGGATAAGATCTGAAGATTTCTTTACCTTTGAGGAAAAACAAGCCTCTCTGCGTAAGAGACTCGCTTAGTCTCTCCAATGAGATTGAGGGGGAACAACAACACTCTGTCACACAGCGATGGGTTTATGATTTATGCTCTCTTCTTGATAATGCTCGGCCTACGTTTTCTATTTTCTCTCTGTTTTTGTTTTTGTTTTTTTTTATTTTTTGCCATTTATATCTTATATTATACTGTAATTTAAGCCAGTACTGTAATTTTTGAAAATTTCGCTATTACAGGTTGGCAAAAAAAAAACAAAATTAAGGTATAGTTGCTATTTTCCAAAAAAAAAGGGAAAACAGCTAAACAAAATATTAATTTGTTATATATATATATAATGAAATTTTATAAAAATCTATATTTTAAAATCTAAAATATTTTCTTATGTAGTAATAACTAATAATACCATAAATAAGAAGAATATAAATGGTTATTTTCTATTAAAAAAAATTGAAAAAGAATAGTAACAAAAATACAAATTTACTTGTTTCGGTCTAATTTTGCTAATCTCCCTCGAATAAATTTTCTAAACATAAATTTTTTGTATTAGTAAACTGCAGCACAATCCCATTGGTCTGTAAGGCAGTCACTAAGGTTTTAAATCTTTCTACAAAATAAAATACTTCATCGATCATGATTCATGAAATCACCTTTTCTTGGTTGCTAATCTACGTTCTAAAAATCTCCGATTTTTCCGATTTATCGTCCGATTAATCACTTCAAGAGGAATGACCGTAACGATACCGATTTTATCCGATTAATTACAATAATCGCCAACTAATTCTGTAAATCAGTAGGTCAAATTTATATTTTCTGAAATATGATTGGCTCAGTTGATAATCATTTGTAAAATTTGATCCAAAAATGAAAGTTTATTCTTTTTAGAGTTATTTTAACAAAAAAACATGTGACTAATCGTTTTCAACAAATCAATTTGAAGATTTATCTTCTAAATACAAACTTTAACTATTTTTGTCTTATGTAGTATATGTGAATTGATCAAATATTTTATCTAAGTTGGAAATATATGGAGAGATTTGATTGATATATGTTTGGTATTTCGATTTTGCTTTCAATTATGGAAACTTAATCATTATTTACATATTATTATCATCATTTATATATTTTTTGTATGTTTTTAATATATTTTTTATAATATTTGTGAATAAAACTATTTTCAAAATTTATCTACACGGGTATACGCATGATTAGTATTTTTTTTTTTTATAGATAAGCATTTCTTTCAGACTAAAATGTAAAATGTAAGATTTGAATTATTTTTGTAAAAGCATAAAGAGGAAGGGATATGGATCCTATTTTTTTTTGGCTAACCATGAAGTCATGATAGAAAGAATATACAACTATAGAAAAAGAGTAAAGGTTCAGTGATTCAATAGACTAGTCAAATAAAAAGATCTTAGAGACATCAATACTGTAGTATAGTTTTGGATGATGTGTCGTTTTTTGTTTTAAAAAGTATACACACATGGGTGGGTTCTTTACATTTGTTGGGAACTACTCAACTACGCAACTAGCTAATCTATTATTAATATATATATATATGACCAAAACCTTAATGGTAGCCATGATATAGCATAGAATTGAGGCTTTCCACTAAATAAACAATAGTAGTAAACATTATGGTCGAAATTTCATTCAATGCAATTCCCTCATACACCATAATATATTTTAAACCAGATACATTGTTGTTTTCTTAATAGTCAACCACTAGGATGTTTTTTCACAGATACGATTCAACGTAGAATATGCAATCTTCGTATCATCCATCACCTCTAAATTTGTTGTTTCCTTTCTAGTTTCTATATAAAAAAAATTATTGTAACTCAGTCATGCTACATCATTCGTAAATTGCTACATCATCATGCTTCTACGTTCTCTTTAAGAGGATTGAATCCAACTTCGAAAGAGTTGATTCAAGAAAAGGAAAAAAAAACGCTAAAGCCTCGCGAGTCACGTTTAATTCGCAGACGACAAATCCGATACAATACGTCATACCAAATTCTGGATGTTTCAAAATTCAAATGCTAAAAAACTCAATAAAATTTGAAGATATTGTCTTCGAACGACTTAAATTAAGTGGTCATGTCGTCATCATATGCCTCCGTCTATATCGCCACATAAACTAACAAAACTTTTTCACAAGTTAGTGCATTGGTTTTTTTGGCCGACACAAACCTTAATGCTCTCTGCCTTTCATAATCACAGTGAACATTTTTAAAATATTAATTACTTTTTTCCTTCACAGTAAACAACAACTTTGACTCTTTGACCATCATATAATAACGGGATTCACCGTTTCAAAAGTTTTTGCAAATTAATTTACAGTTTCGTAAGCAAACAATCGTAGCTTCGAACTGCCAACCACCCAACAACACTCCCGTCCACGCGGCGATCCGTGGGGCCCACCACTGCCACGGAAACACACCAACAACGACAAAAAATTCCCAAAGGCTGATGTTTTTTTTTATTTTTCTTTCTCTCTGTTCAGAGACTGGTTTGAGTTTGAGATTTGGAGCAGACAACTCTCAGAATCAGACACCAAGAGAGCGTCAGACCAATAGCTACGACTTTCCCGCTTAACAATCCAGCAAGAGCAATCACTATCAGAACAATCGCTTTCGTCAGATCCCCTTTTGATCCCGTTTCTTCATCTCCTTCAACGATCTCTTCACAGCTCTCCAACAATGGCGGATTCGAACTTAACTCATCTCTCTCAGAGATCTCGCTCTCGACTCTGTCCTCGGAAAACAAGCTCGACACTTCCGTGACAGACTCTTCTTCTCCTTCTTCTTCAACTATCTCTACCTCTATCTCTTCCCCATCTTCTTCTTCTCCTTTTTTCATCTTCATCATCTTCTTCTTCTTCTTGTAACTCCTTAACTTCTTCGGCACTATCTTCTTCACAATCTTCGATTTCAGCTTCGCGCTTTTACTCTTCTCCTTTTTAAACACCACATCTCTAATCGTCAGCGATTCTTTCTCCTCCGCCACAGGATTTGCCTTACTCATCGGATCCTCCACATTCTTCGATTCATTTTCTCGAGTTTCTTCGCTGCAATCTCTCGATTCCTCGAAAGTCTCCGTTATTTCAAATAAGACATTGTTTCTTCCCTCGTTGATCGATGATGATGATGATGATTCTTCTTCTAGCTTCTCTTGCCGCCGCTTCCCTAAGAGCTTCCCGATCAACGAATGCAGCCGAACCTGCGCGCCGGGGCAGAGATTTAGGAGCGTGAATACACGCGCCACCGCGAACTCGAGGAAGATGAGGGCGAAAGCGGAGAGAGTGATCCCCACGACGAGCTTCTTCGTGCTCAACGCGAGCACAGCCACCACGAAAACCTTGAACACCACCACCATCAAAACGCACCCTCCTCCGCCGCGATTAACGCCGTTTCCGCCGTCGGCATCGTCACCGTCATGCCTGTCGTCCGCTGTTAAGCCACCGACGAAACTCTCCTCGATCTTACCCGCCGGAAAATCCTCCGTAGCCGACGCTGGATCAAGCTTCACGGGAAGCGAGCTACGGCGCTGCAAAGGCAGAGGAGGAGGCGGAGACGAAACACGCCGTCGTGGCCGATAAGAATGGGAATGATCCGGAGAGGTTTGTGCCTGGGATTTGTTGTTGCTGCGTTTCGAAGAGTTTTTTTTGAGACGATCGCGATTCTTCACGAAGAGATCGATTAGAGAAGTTGGGAATCCAGTTTCGACGACGAGAGATCCGCCGTGTTTCGGAGATTGTTGGAGGTCCGATACGAATCTCGAGATCCGACCCGGTTTCGATTTCTTCCAAGGCAAAGGCATTGCGAAGAAGACGAAGACCAAAAGGAAATAAGATAAGGAAAATGAAATGAAAGACAGTTTATTTATTTCTTAATTAATGTTACCATCTCCGAAGAACCCAGAGAATAGGGTTTGTCGAAGAGATAGAGAAGATCTGGTTGGAAGATCAACAAAACCATTAATAAGAAGACATGGATAAAGAAAAGGAAGAGAAACAATAAATGGAGAAGGCTTTTCTTTGCGCAGAAAGTGAAGGCGATGGAGAGAGAGACGACGACGACGCGAGAGCTATATGATGAGAAAACTGCTCAAAAAGACATTTAAAGAACGACGCGTGCCTTTGTCAATTACTATTTTTTCTCTCTCTTTTTGAAGTGTCAAGTTTCCATTTTATTAATTTGTTTTTTTTTAATGTGTACAACTGTACTACACAGTCCTAGGTAAACTTTAAGATTGTGCATTTTTTAACTGAACCAGATACTGTATAAACCAGAACTAAAATCGTAAATATCAATAACCGATCGTTTCTACATAGTACATTTGTAACCGAAACTAATTTTACATTCGGATCAAAATTTTGATAAACCAATCAGTTTCTATATATTCCTCTATTCAAAAAATCGGCGAATTTGCCGATTAATCGGTTTATCACCAATTTTTGAAAAATCGCTAATCGGTGACCGACCGACTGACTGAATAGCGATTAACGAAATTTTGAACACATATATATTCTAGTTCGAACTTCAATGGAATTAATCTTCGACGAAAGATGGATTTATACTTTACAAAAACCAATTCATGTTTAGTAAGATATACATATATTTTAAAAAATGTATAATGACTTTAACACTAGCTTCGAAATCTTATTCATTTCTTTACATTTTTTTTTTAATTAAATGTTAAATTAATTCAAACAAACAAAAAAACCATTGTTTACAACAAAGTGCTACTTCATCTGAAGTTTGAAGTGAAAGAAACCAATTCTTTACATTATGCTTGCTTTTCGAGAAAACTCAACCAAATTCAAGTTAGAATAATATATAACCATTCCGAATAAGATTTATATATTTTGTAAATCAACAAATCACATACTGTACCCTCGAACTAAACTAAACTGAAAACCCAAAATATTCATCCATATTATAATTGTAGACATTTGGTTACTCGGTTTTAACTATTTTAAGATCCTTGCGTTTTTAAACATCATTGTGAAAAGTTTATTCTACGTTAAAACTTGAAACTAGTAACGATCAACAAATTTTGTCTATAGTTAGATGTTAAAAAACTTTATGATGATAGCCAAAAAAAAAAAAAATTGAACCGTTGATCCATATCATAAACTTGGAAGCAACTCCTCGATATGACAAGCAACATTTTCTTCATTTTTGTTTTCCACTTGAAATATATGCTAACCGTAATAAATCATAATGCTGTATTAACCATAATATATCGTCTTTTTCTAACTAAGTGTTGTATTCACATTAGACGTATCTATATTAAGCATTTTTATGGGTTGGCAACCCTTGGCATTGGCCTGTAAGCCATTTATTTCGAGTTTATATCGTCAGCTAATCTATATTATTATGGCGATTTGCTAAATAAGCGAATGGCTATAAATGGTGTAAGAGAGATTAAGATTGCTCAACTTACTAAATTAGTTGAAAACAACTAAGGAAAATCCTCCACTGATGACGCAAAGTCGAATCTTTCGGTCTTTAATTTCAATATCCGAGGAGAAAAGGATCTAATCATAAATCAATAATTTATAACTAAACAAATAGAATATCAAGTGCAAAAGAATTTTTTTTTTTGACAAAAAACATAGAAAATTATTTCCCTTTATATCTTTTCACGAGTGATTTTAATTTTATATTAATAGCAAAATATCTATGTAAAGATATTTTTTTTGATCCGCTGTCGTACAGCACATAAAGAAACCAAATCGAAAAGACAGAAACTATATTTAGGGTATTATTAAGAGATCTAAAAATATCGAAGGACCAAACTACAAATTATTGAAGAAATTTAAGGAGAAAAAGGACGTAAACTATATATAGCCGATTACTACCCCATTCATAGATTCTTTTGTTTTTATACCCCTCAATCAAACAATAAACAGAGGAGTCGCCAAATTTTCTCATATTTTCTCGGGAAAAAGACAAGCGATTCCAAGGAGAGAAAATACCTGCTGAAAATGAGAGAAATCCTTCATATTCAAGGAGGCCAGTGCGGAAACCAGATCGGTGCTAAGTTCTGGGAAGTTATCTGCGGCGAGCACGGCATCGACCACACCGGCCAGTACTGCGGCGATTCAGATCTACAGCTCGAGAGGATCAATGTCTACTACAACGAAGCCAGCGGAGGCAAGTACGTTCCTCGCGCCGTTCTCATGGATCTGGAGCCTGGAACCATGGACTCTCTCAGATCCGGGCCGTTCGGTCAGATTTTCCGGCCGGATAACTTCGTCTTTGGGCAGTCTGGTGCCGGGAATAACTGGGCGAAAGGTCACTACACGGAGGGAGCTGAGCTGATCGATTCGGTGCTTGACGTTGTGAGGAAGGAGGCTGAGAACTGCGACTGTCTTCAAGGTGAGATACGCATTTCATTTCCCAGGTTTTCGGTTTCCGAATCCAAATTTCGTTTGTTCGTATTTGATCTGTTTAGGTTTTCCTCTTCCGTATTCATTCGAAACCAGATCTGCTATTAGATGACACCTTTTGGATTTTCCTCGAGCTTCATTTTCGTCTCTGTGTGATTATTACTCTCTAAGCAATTCCTCGTCAACTTAAGAAATATGATCTTGCTTGCATTGTTTGACAAATGATAATAAGAATCAACTTGGAGATTTCTTAGATGCGTATTGTTTCTGAAATTTGCTAGTACACGTGAAGCCTGGGTTTACCACCTGCTTATGATGCTTTGTTAGCGTCTGATGTTCTTGATTAGATTTGTGACTCGCCATTCTCTGATTCATGATTGTGGAACAGGTTTTCAAGTCTGTCACTCTTTGGGTGGAGGAACTGGCTCTGGCATGGGAACACTTCTTATTTCTAAGATAAGGGAGGAGTATCCAGATCGTATGATGATGACCTTTTCGGTTTTCCCTTCGCCTAAGGTCTCCGACACTGTGGTTGAGCCATACAATGCTACACTCTCCGTTCACCAGCTCGTTGAGAATGCTGACGAATGTATGGTTTTGGACAACGAAGCTCTATACGATATCTGTTTCCGCACCTTGAAGCTTGCCAATCCTACATGTGAGTTTAAAGAACCCATTTCTCCTCTCTTGTTTTCCAATATTCATGTAATGCACTTTTTGACATTGTTTCTTCTTTCTTCTGTTCTTCTTTAGTTGGTGACCTTAACCACCTCATCTCAGCTACCATGAGTGGTGTCACATGCTGTCTTCGTTTCCCTGGTCAGCTAAACTCTGACCTTAGAAAGCTCGCTGTGAACCTTATCCCTTTCCCACGACTCCACTTCTTCATGGTTGGTTTTGCACCATTGACATCAAGAGGATCACAGCAATACAGTGCCTTGAGTGTCCCTGAACTCACCCAGCAGATGTGGGATTCCAAAAACATGATGTGTGCAGCTGATCCTCGCCATGGCCGTTACTTGACAGCTTCCGCTGTGTTCCGTGGAAAGATGAGTACCAAAGAGGTTGATGAGCAGATGATGAACGTCCAGAACAAGAACTCATCCTACTTTGTTGAATGGATTCCAAACAACGTGAAATCAAGCGTCTGTGATATTGCTCCCACGGGTTTGAAAATGTCATCCACTTTCATCGGAAACTCGACTTCGATCCAGGAGATGTTCAGGCGTGTGAGTGAACAGTTCACTGCCATGTTCAGGAGAAAAGCTTTCCTTCATTGGTACACAGGAGAAGGAATGGACGAGATGGAGTTCACTGAAGCTGAGAGTAACATGAACGATCTTGTTGCAGAGTATCAACAATATCAGGATGCTACAGTCGGTGAAGAGGAGTACGAAGAGGACGAGGAAGAAGAAGAAGAAGCTGCTTAAGAAAAATATGATTTGATTTACTACTTGTAAGGCTTTCACACAAAGCTGTAAGTCGCTGCACTCATTTCTTTTATCCTCTTTTTTTTTTTTATGTTTGTTCCTTGAACTGAAATTTCTCTCTTTTTGTGCTTTGTGTGTTTTGTTAAAAAAAAAAACTAAGATTTGTTCTGGAGTGTAATCACATATGCATATGCTTCTTTGTTTTGTCTATGAAATATTATTTCAATGTCAAAGCCTATACAATTTCTCTCTGACCAAAAACTTGATAACCGATCCTAGATCTCTGTTGCTTTAAGCTCTTCCTGCAATCTTTTTGCGTCTTCTTCTTCTTCCTCTTCGGCGATATCTGCCCAGCTTTTCTTAGAACCACCACTCTTCATACAGTCTGCAGTATCATTGATGAATTCACGGAGACCATGAATCATGTTCTGGTCTAGTCTCTTTCCCTTCATGTGTTCGTCTTCTTCTCCTCTCTTCAAAACCCGAACATGTTCAGAACCAAAAGGTTTCCCAAACGATAGCTTTCGAGCTGCACCTCTCGTTCCCTCTTCATACATCCCTTTCCTCTGATCCCATTTGCATCCTCGTGGTTGTGTAAATAGACCTGCCGAGTTTTGTCTAGCAGATGCTGGAGAAGAAGGAACATTCCAGTAGTTCTTGTTTGCGATTCCAGGAGCTTTGGCAGATGCCGGAGAAGAAGGAACATTCCAGTAGTTCTTGCTTGCGATTCCAGGAGGTTTGTTTTCCTTCATTACGTTTGCAAATGAACATCCCGCATAGAACTTCTCTGAAAGATCACCATCTTCTGGCTTTTTCGATTCCATTTCTGCTAACATCTCAACGGCTCGATCATAAGACTTCAAGAATGCTTCTTCTCCGCATTCAACCTCTACAGTAGAATCTCTTACTTCATCAATCAGCGTTTTAGCTTCGGGAATTCGACCCGTACGCATCAAGCAGATGGCGAGGTTGCACACTTTGTTTTTGTCCGGTTCCAAACACAAAGCTCTCCTGTTCATTGATAATTTCACATAAGGAAAGAAGACTCTTTTAAGATCAATCAATATTTGAAATTTGGTAAGCAAAACTAACCTGTAATGCTGCTCTGCAATTCCATAGTTATGCAGCTGTAAATGAACCCATCCCAAGTTCCCTAAGATCCTAAAATGTTCAAACAACAACGGAAAACTCAGTTCAAGAGACAAAATACTCACTAAGATTCCACGAGAATAGACGAAAACTTCACACCTCGCCATCTCTTGCTCGATCGTCATCGTGACATGTTTCCCTTGAACCTTTTTTGCTCTGATGACTCTACCACCAAACCCCATTCCTTGTTCGAGTGTTTTCAGCTTGTGCTCAAGTAAATCAGCTTCTTCTTCGATCCTCCCTGACTTCTGCGAAAAAAATCACATTTCCAAGTGTTAACACTAGCTGGAGACTACTATCAAAAACTCCATTACACTTAGCATAAGAAAAGATGTGGTTTTTAATTACTTTGTAGAGTTCGAGAAGTAAGTTATCAATGGAGTCTTGCGCCTCAAGAGAACAGAGATACCGAAAGGATTTGATGGCTTCGATTCCTTCGTCAGATCGGTTTAATTGTTTCATTACAACCGCCATGTCCTTCAACGCACTATCAACTCGATCTCCAGCGTTGATCGCAGCCCAGAACAATGATATCGCCCGATTCGGATCTTTAGATACCAACTGGTTAATCACAAACGTATACGTATTTAGACAGAATCAAGATCGCTGAAAATTGAATTCGAAGATTGGTTTCAGCGCCAAAATGTAAAAGATTTTAAGAGAAATCTTCACGGATTTTGGATTGGAAAGAAGAATTTAGAAACCCTAAATTAGGGCGAAAGAAAATTTCCCTTTCTTTTTTTTTTTTTTTTTTTTTTCCCGGGAAAATTCATACCTGCGCATGTTTGGCTCTGACGTAAGGGGAATCACCGGAAGGAACCTTGTGAACAATGTGAAAGGGATCACGTTTCTCCGTAGACGGTGGTCTCCTCCTCTCCGACATCGGCATCGCCGGCGCATAATCTCTTGTTCTCGTGTTCGACGTCGCCGGCGGAGTCCAGAAAGCTCCAGGCGGAGGACGACGGTCTTCGAAAGGACACATTTCTTCGAGAAAATTCGGGAATTGTTTACTACCTCGTAAAAGATCAAGAACCCAAAGCGAAAAACGCAAGATCAGAAATCCCAAATGCTTTCGTTTAGAAATCTCAGCGTCTGAGAAGAACAGAGACTACAAACTCAGAGAGTCAGAGGCACAATAATAAAGCGGTAAAATGATAAATAAAGAGACAACAAACTTTGACGCGGAGGGCAAAAGAGTAATCTTCATTAATCGTACTTTTTTACTTCAGTTGGTCAGAAGACTAGAGCCCAGAGGCAATGGATGTTTTTAAACATAAAGGTTCGATTTTTACGGTTAATACTGCTGCAAAAGCTAAGGCAAAAGAGCTAAAACAAGCTTTGAGTTTGATGAAGATGAACACATCATCACATCGCTTGCACTTATCAAAGATCAGTCTTTCGTTTCTCCATCTCCTTTCTTCCATTCCCATATGACTTTGTAAGGCTCCACCGCAACGTTCTCAGCAACAACTTTATCTTCGGATGAAGAAGCTTCCCGTTTGAAAACAGCGATCTGAGAAGCAAACCCGGGATCTACTTCACCAGACCCACCAACACCGCTAAACTCAACGCTGTAGCTGTGGCGTTTGGCGAGATTGGAAGCCCATTGGTTAAACTGTTCTCTTGTCCACTCGAACTTGTGGTCATGGTTCCTGAATTTTGGGAGCTGCGACTCTGATTTCTCATCTTGCGTTGCTGGTGTAGATTGCTGGAGAATTGTGTTGTACTCAAAGTTTGGTGTTGACACAATCAAGAGCTTCGGGCGAAACAAGCTTAAAACTTTCTCCCCAAACTGACATGCTTGATCTTCTTCCATGTGTTCAATGACCTATAGATTCAGAACAGAAATCATATATCTAAAAGGCAAAACCAGACTGGTTTTCTTTTGATGAGCACAAAATTTGAAGTACCTCTAGGCAAGTCCCGATGTCGATGTCGTGTAGCCTGGAATCAAACTCGAGGATTGAACCATCGTAGAGTGTAGCAGATTTGACATTTCCAGCTTCCTTGTTTAGTTTTGAATGTAGCATCTGAAATTGAAACAACCAATGTAAGCAACACATGTCTCTTCTCGATAACATAATACAGAGATGGTCAAACACATATCAAGTTATGTCACCTTAGCAGCACGGGCAAGACCCTTAGGTGAGATGTCAACACCGATAATGCTCTGCAGTGAAGTTGGATAGTCAAGAAGAGAGTCTAGCAAACTTCCAGAACCGCAACCAAAGTCAGCCTGCAACAACGAATAGAGGTGCAGTGTGTAACAATAAGGAACAAAAGAGACTGAAACGAATGTAAAGGATTCAAATAAAACAGTCTTGAATTTCAGAATTCCAATAAGCAGAAAAGACATTAAGGTAAAGAGCGTACTAAAGTAGAAGCTGATGATTCTTTAATGTGTTTCACTGCATATTCAACACGCTGCTTCGAAAGTGGAGGTTTGAAAAAAGCCGCCTCCATTCGTTCTTCTGTTGGCCCTTTCACTCCCAATAAAAGTATACTGTAATCCAAAGTTGGACTTCCTGTGAAGGAATTCATCATTATTACACATATATATTTAAGAAAAGAGAGTATGCAACGAATGTAGTTATTATTAGAAGCATTTACCTGAGAGGAGGGAGCGGAATCTCACAGTATCAGTGGCAGCAGCCAAAATCAAAGCTTCAGCAGCATCAGGCAGAGTAGTATTAAAAGAAGCATATTCACCAACAGTCATCTTCGTCACAGCTGATTCAATATGTGGATTCATGGCTCCAGTCCCTACCTCAAACTCTATCTCTTCATTGCTTTCAATGAGATCTATTGAGGACTCACAATTACACGGATTCTCAGCATCCTCCTCAGACTCTACATCTTCGTTGCCTTCACTGCCTTCTCCTGGAGATTCACCACCTTCACTCGAATATTCAGGATCCACCGCCAAAGACAAAGAGTAACATATGCTAACCACTGAACCGTTTGTTATAGACTGAACACCCTTGTCTCCCGATGATGGCACGTTCGTGGTCTGGTCGTCATCTATATCATTTGGCTGCTCTCCATCCACATCCAGCTCATCGAAATACTTACTAAACCATAAGAGGGCTTTCAACGAAACGTTTTGGATGGCGTCGTTTTCCTTCTCATAGAATTTCCTCAGTGCACACTCTAAAACCACATCCTTGGACTTTGTAAGGATCTTCACTTCACATCTAAACCCCTGCTTTAATAATCCTGGTGTATCCTCTTTTTCCTTCTCATCACCAGCATCATCAACTCCTGAAACCTTCAACTTCTTGTGAGATCTGTATATATCAGACAAGGATTTCACAGGAGCGGTAGATACAGTAAAGTCAGGTTCTGCTAGTCGGTGCTGCTGGCAGAACATTTTGAGAATGTCCCTAGGGAGTGGACCTCTCCAGTTAGACTTTGTAGTGAATGAAAATGGCAACTGTGCAGCAAGCACCGCTTTTCGGGCGATCTTGTAGATTCCATTGGGTGACATACCGCAACATATCCTGCACAAGCCAAAAACAAAAAGCTAATGTGCTTAGCCAAGACTAAACATCAAATGCATTACTTCAGAGTTCAAAGCATAAAAACTAAGCAAAAGTTGGTAGAGGAGAAAAGGGACCTGTAAAATGACTTGACAGTAACATGATCATAGTCAAGATCGTCGGACTTCCATCGGTAACCAACAGATGCCAAAATTGCATCCCCGTGAATATCTTGACCACAAATGTAACTTGCTCGTGCATTCCTCCGAGATTTTTCAGTATGGGATGATTCTTCACTTGGACTTCCAGCGACTTCTGAAGAATTATCCGACGACTTAAACTTAGGAATCGCGGAGTACAGTCTACACTCAGAGCCACATGAAGCTTTGCCAAGAGTCCTGTTGAAAAAACCAAAAATACTTATCATACCAGATTAACACCGAGAAAAAGCTCCACTTATTAACTAAATTTTAACTACCTTGAGATCATCACTTGGCTGCCATCCTTCAAGCAGAGCCTTTCAGCAATACCATCCATGTAATACCGGCCCGATGAAATATCAATAGCATCCAACTCAACAACCTCCTCACCGTCACACGGTATATATGCAGCTTCGACTTTTCTGCTATCTTGGGAATCAGATACATGAGCAGTAGCTACTGCTTGTACAATCTCTGAAGGGTATGCATTTTTCCTTCGGAGTGAAGCCGCGTGCGGAGATGCAACAATGTAGTCTGACAACTTTGCAGCAGCCTTCATGACAGTGGAAATGACCAAGAAAGGATCTGATTCCACAGAAGGATTGATTATTTTACAACGACTGTTGATCCTTGCATCAAATGTAGCGATGACAGAAACAGGAACCGAGCCGCAAGAATCACCCTCCCTTCGCAATGCTGCTCTAAGGTGAGCTCCCAGAGGATGTTCAGATGAAAGAAACTGCAATCGCAAAAGCTTATAACGTTAATGCCAATAACACTTCATAAGTAACAGTTTTCTTCTAGGTTTACAAGAATATATAGAACACAGAAATTTAACTTAAATCTACTAACCTCATCAGAGAATATATACTTAATGCGTCCAACGAGATCATCCCAAGCTTCATCCACAGTAAGATCATCACTCTGAGGACGAATGCCTAGCTGCAACAAGAACAGTAACGGTCTTTGTTAATAAAAGAGATAACACATTACATTAGAGACTGATATATATCACAAAGCATACCTTGTCAAGAGCCAATTCAGCAGCAGATTGTTCGGAATCCTTCTTCTTCTTGAAGACATTTGATACAACAGAAAATTCCGGTAGCTGCAAGTGGCAGCGATAGAGGCATGGACCTTTCCGCGGTATAGCTAACCCAGGGCAACCACTCTCAGAGGAGTCATGAACTTCTTCAATTCTATAGACTGCATTAGCACCAAACTTCTGATGTATGATTGCCTTTGGAGAAAGAGTCGGTTTCCCTCCACCAGCCATCACAAAACTCACTGTAGCTTCTTTAATAGACTGAGACAAACAAAGGGTCAAATGCAAATATTGCCAAAGATCAGGAAAGATGGTAACTTTTTCCCAAAATGTGAGAGCCCTGAAGTAAAATCAAGGTTTCTAAGGGAAGAAGAAGAAGATGAATTAAACATGAAAACTCAAACCAGAGCCATAGAAAACACTGACAAACAAATACAAAAAGTTCGAATCGAATCAGCATCTATTTTAATTCCTGCATTCACAATGTTCTAGATCTCATTACTTGTTTCCAAATGATCAGTTTAGAGAAAGATGAGTACTTTATCAGTCTCATTGAGTCTTCGTTTCCAAAACAAAATTTGTAAAAACCCAAAACCCGAAAACCATAATCCTGACAGACAGTTGGAGGTATACAATGAAGGGAGAGAGCAAAGACAATCGGTTTATGTGATAGGTATTACGCACATGCGACGGGAAGCAGAGAGGCAAAACAAAAGAAAATGAGGGAAGTACAGTTAAAGGGTTTTGAGAAACAAAGACAAACGAATCGTCGTGAGCAGAAACGATGATGGATCAAGGAAATTGAATTTCAGAAAAAAGGCACCGAATTTGCAAAACGATACACAGGCACAAACATAAAGCAAAAAGAATAAAAAACGAACCTTCCAAGAGTTTAGCTCAGCGGAATGACATGTAAACAGGTGAGAACAACAACAGGGGAGAAAGGTTTTAGACGGAGGAGGGAAGAGGGTGTTTTGGTCATTCAGAATCGAGCAAAAAGTCCTTTCTTTTTCTATATACAGTATTATTCTTTTTTTTTTTCTTATTCTTTTCTTCGTTTTTAAGTTGTAGGTTACCATGTCTTATTACTCTTACCTAGAAAATTGAACCAGCGCGTTCGCCAGAATTAAAACTATATCATTATTTTATAATATAAAAATAAATCATCATAGTATTTGGTACATACAAAACTAAAAATTTATAATCTATTTTGTAAGGTTAACTTCACACTTCTTCTACGATATTATCTTTCTAGAAAACATGATTTTAATCTTTCGGTTTTTTGGTTCTTTTATACTATAAACATTTGCATTGAAATAAAAATTCTTAAAAATTGCATAGAATCGCATTTTCTATCAGAATATGATACAAAATAATACGTATCCCCCTTTTCTTTTTTTTTTTTTTCTTTTTTTTTTGGTAGCATTTGAGCATTGTGACGATTGATTATTTTTTTACTATTTTAGTTTTTCAAATTTAGTATTTTTGACGTACATCTAATTTTAAAGAATATAATATATAAAAATTTTGAAATGTTCAATTTTACTGAAATTTACGGTTTTGGTATT
>OVBJ01000635.1:0-11866 GCA_900406535.1 Noccaea bulbosa | reverse complement strand
TTTGTTTATATGTTTTTCTTAATTTATGTTTCTGTAAAATTAAAATATGAATATTTATGTATTAAATGAAAATAGTAAATATAGTTTAATGTTACTTTTTTCTTTTGATGATGTGGATACCCTAGATGGAGAGAAAACTCTCCTATTATATATAAGATACTAGTTTTTTTTTTTTTTTTTTTTTTTTTTTTTTTTTTTTTTAAATTTTTTTTTTANTTTTTTTTTTTTTTTTTTTTTTTTTTTTTTAAAGTTGTATCTACAGTTAGTGCCGTTCCCTCTTTTACCCGTTTTAAATTTCTCGAACTTTGAGGAATATGAAGTTGCAATTTTCCATTTGGGAACATTAAATTTTTTTTTTAACGCGGATAAAGAAAATGTATGAGATGGGTACGAAAAAGAAATAAATACTCTAATTATCCATTTAAATATAAAAAGAAATTTTATAAATTTTCTTCAAATTTTCTGATTATTTTTCATATTTTCCCGAAAATTTTCATATTTCTTCATATTTTTCTTGGAATTTTTTTAATTTTCTCGATTTAGTAAAACTTTAGATGTATAATTTTTAGTACCAAACTTCTCGTACAGTTGTTCTCATCCCGTCGTTCCCGTTATTTCCCTTCTAATCCCGTTCGTTCCCGTTATTTCCCTTCTAATTGAATACTTTGGGTATTATATTTAGATTCCCAAATTTCTCAATCTAATCCTGTTTCCGTCAATATCTATCTCAAAACCCGAAATGCACAAGGCTATATTTCTTAAATAAAAGGGCCTTGTTTATATGTTTTCTCCGTAATTTGTGGTTAAGGGTAAAAATAGTTTGAAACAAAAAAATTTGAAAGATGAGACAAGAGTAATTTTCTGTGTTCTATATTCTTGTAAACCTAGAAGAAAACTGTAACTTATGAAGTTTAGAGAGATGTTTGGATCAACAATGTAGAAACCTAGAAAAAAACTGTAAGTTATCACAACCCTTCGAAGAATTATTCTTTGCAATGAAGATCAACAATTATATATGCACGAGGAAACCGATTACTCGGAACTCGGATGCGCATATTTTGCAGGGTTCGTTCGTTGTAAAGGTAATCTCAGACTTCATTTTTGCCATTGTAGAAATGCCTGAAAACGCAAGAGAAGTCCTCTGTTCCATGCCCATCCTCGCATATCTTCTTGTAACTGCAAAAAAAAAAACTCCAACTTGATGATATGCATGCATTGCTTCATAAACAGAAGCTTTTAAGTTTGTTTCCAGACCAACACATCGTTTATGGAGAAAACTTTTAGAGGAAAAGACTACTGAAGTAGTTCTCACATTTCTTGTGCTTTGGATATTAATGGGCTTTTGTGTCCAACTTCTTCAGCTGAGGCTGCTGCAAGGTTTAGGTCTTTAGCCTGCATTTTGAAACATTACATTATACACACATTAAAGACCTGTGAAACAAAAGAAATGTGCTTTAGAGAGATGTTTAGATCAACAATGTAGAAACTTGTTAAGAAACTGACCATAAGTTTGGAGGCAAAACCGCCATTGTAATCCCTTGAAGAGGGCACACCTTCCATCACTCCTGGAACTGGATTGTATGTGTCACTGTATGTGGTTTAGTAAGCATACAATGCAGTATAATTTTTTTGGTGTCTGTACTTCAAAGGTTTAAACAGGGCATGCCATTTGCATACCTACTCCAACATCGGCCACTAGATGTGTTTAACACTTGTGTTAAAGTGGTGGCAGATATTCCAAGAGACTGACCAAGAGCTAAGGCATCTGAAGTACCGAGCATACTCACAGCCATTGCCAAATTGTTACAAATCTTTGCAGCCTAAGTTTGGAGATCAACATCAAAAAGATTCATCCTTAAACACATATATACTAAAACTATGAAAAGAGATACTGTCTAGGAGTGAGCTTACAGATCCATTTCCTGAAGCACCACAGTAAATTGAAGTCCTCCCCATTGACTGAAGTATTGGTCTAGCGGCTAAGTAAGCAACTTCAGGACCTCCAACCTAAAAAGCGTGCAATTGTATCAATGCCATTCTTCACAACGTGCCAAAATTTATGTTATGCACTAGAAAGGATATGTGATTCAAGTAATGGAGATGATAAGAGAGTCAAAAACATACCATGAACGTAAGAGTACTGGCTTCTGCAGCAAGAATACCTCCTGAGACCGGAGCATCCAACATGACAGGCTTTTCCCAGCTATCTGCATCAAAGATTTGAAGATGCTTGAAAGTTGAAACTATTAAAACTAAAACATCTTGACTTGATTCTGTTGTTTAGAGCCTACATCCACCAAGATTTTAAAAAGTTCCCCACTTTTAGTTAAACAATCTTGACTTGATACAGTATCACTTGCAGTAAAAAGCTACTCATAGTGTATCTATGCTTTTACCTCTTTTTTCTTTCAAATTACAATTAGAAACAGCAAGCGAGATTTTCCGGGTTGTTTGTGGGTCAATAGTGGACGAATCTATAAACAAAGCAGGTCTTATAGCGTTTTCTCCACGAAGCAACCCATCTGATCCTGTGTACACATCCATCACCTACATGGATTACATTTTTGTTTTCTTTATAAATCAAGAGAACACAGTTTCAAAGATTCACATTCTTTCAAGTTTTATCCATCTATAACTATCTCGTAGACTATAGACTAGCCATTCCAGCAGTGCATCTCTGATGAAACAATTAAGGAAGATCTTCAAACTGTTCTCAGATAAACAGAGTTAATAAAACTTACATGAGATGAGGAAGGCAGCATCGTAATCACAACTTCACTATCTTGTGCAACTTCATAAGGGGTTTCTCTAGCTGAGACTCCCATATCAGTGAACATCTTCATGGCATCACGGTTTCTGTGAAATCAAAACACAAGTATATGAGCAATGCTAATCAAATGAATCAACATTTTAATATAAATATGAGAATGCATAGGGAGCAAAAATAAAGGATATTACATGTCATGAACGGTAACTTTATATCCAGCTTTAACTAGGTTATCCACCATCCTAGATCCCATGTTTCCAAGCCCGATGAAACCAACGTTCTGGTAAGAAGAAAAAAAGGGAAAAAAATGAGATTTCATTTACAGAAACAGAACACTCAGAACAATAGCTATTCAGACAATTTTTGCCTCGCTAACAAACTTTATCCAGATCAGTTTTCCGGGAAGAGGATAATAAAATCAAGGACCAAAGCAACTTGGTGCGCGCGAGATTCTAAAAAGCTGAGATCTTTTGGTTCCAACTATCTCAATGATCATGTTCATGACTCGTGAGATCATTTTTTTGTCACGTTTTGGACGCAAATTTATTTACAAAACGTTTCAAGCTAATTGTCGGTTGGCCCATGATAAAAAGAGATAAAATTTTCTGATCCTCAAGAAAATTTGAAAACATACACACAAAATTCAAAACCGAAGAAACCTCTGAGACAGAGAGAAAAATTAAAAAACCAGAACCTGGAATTGATTTGCATGCTGTGATGATGACGAAGAGAATCGGTGAAACCTTAAATTGGACCCAAACACGAAACTGGTTTTGAGTTTTGAAAGACAAAGTAAGGTCTGCGCTCTGCGAATTGCCATGATAACAGTGAGTTAGTGAGATTCAGACGGAGCTCTCTTTCTCTAGTCCCATGATGATCCGATAATATGAGTAGGTGAGTCATCAAATCTACTTTTTGAATTATTACCCCCTTAAATTCTTAGTCTCTTCTTAAAACAGACTATTTACTTTCAAAATAATCAGTAAAACCCAATTAGTTGGCAATGCCTTTGTCTTTCCGTTGTCATCGCTGACTAGGAGTCAACAAGACCCTTTATCCTACGTGGTATTTATATCTCACATTTTAGTGCTAATAAATGTAGTTGGACTACTCGAAAATTCGAAATACTATTCATTACTCTTTCCCTTTTCTTATTTTTCCTGGATAGTGAATTCATTGATTCAACATTTTCCCTAATGCCTGCGCCATTATCGCTTATTTTTCCGATGTCGTCTCAGTTTCTGTATGGAAGTAATTGGCATTTTTAACCTTACAAAAAACCATATTGGATAAACCCTTTGGCGTCCACCATGCCGCACACTCACTAGAACAAAAAAAAAAAAAACATATAAGTAACTTTTTAGATTCCTTTGTGACTGACTATTGAAAAGTAAAAAAAAAAATATAATGTCTTTCTCGTGACCCGAAGAAAATAATTATATAAATTTGATTCGTAGTTTTCCTTTTGTTTTTTTTTTTTTAATTTAGGGTTTTTGATTTTGTTTTTTGGTTTTTCCACCTTCACACGCTTCAAGACTTCAAGTCAAGATTTATCAATTTACCCCCGTTTACGGAGTCCTTGTCTTTCTCGTTCGTCGTCACTGTCGTACGTGAAAACTATCAAATTTCCTATCTTTAGATTTGTTTTGGCCCTCTTTGTTTGGTTCTTAAACAGTTATAGTGACTCTCTCTTAAGGGTTTTTTAAAAGTGACCCACAAAGATTTTTCTCACTCTCTCAGTGGCTCAGTCTTACTGTGCTGAGCAGCCAAATCCAAAAACTCCGTAACAGTGCATGAGCTAACGAACACAGTGATTCTGCTTTAAATTTGTTTGTCTTCCTTCTTCTTCAACTCTGTCGGCATTGCTATTGCAGCGAAGGTCTCTAATTTTTTCATGCCTGTAAGTTAAAAATCCTTCCTTTTTCTCTTCTTTTTTATCTCTTTGCTTTGTGGTTAGGTTAGATCTCTGAATGGGACCCAAATATTGAATAGCCCATTGTTCATTTATTGTGTTTTTCAGCTGATTCCCTTCGGCTCAGGATTGTCTCTTCTCACTCAGTAGCATCCTGCATTTTGTTTGATTGGAGATTTTCAGAAGATTCGTCACTAAAGGTGAGATTTTTTTTCAATACCTATTATTTTTGCTCTTTCGATGTATTTGTGTTTTTGGCAAAGATTGCAACTTTTTTTTTTACTAACTTTGATGGGTTTTAACTTTGGTTCGTTCATTAATTTTCCTGTCAGATTTACTTTGGGTTCCATGAATCTTCTGCGTTGGTGAGCTGTAAAAATTGCTGGGTTTCTACAAAGATTGAAGCTTTAAGGGAAAGATTTTGAATTCAAGGATGAATCTTTTTAGGATTTTGCTACTACTGTCCATGCTTTTCCTGTCTGCAATGGGTCAACTTCCGTCACAGGACATCATGGCACTGCTTGAATTCAAGAAAGGGATCAAACATGACCCAACAGGGTTTGTTCTCAATTCGTGGAACGACGAGTCAATCGACTTCAATGGCTGCCCTTCTTCGTGGAACGGTATAGTCTGCAACGGTGGTAATGTGGCTGGTGTTGTTTTGGACAATTTGGGTTTGTCTGCAGACGCTGACTTCAGTATGTTTTCCAACTTGACAATGCTTGTCAAACTCTCTATGGCCAACAACTCCATTTCTGGTGTCTTGCCAAATAATTTAGGCAGTTTCAAAAGCCTCCAGTTCCTGGATTTATCTGATAACTTGTTCTCTTCTTCGCTGCCTAAAGAGATTGGTAGATCAGTGAGCTTGAAGAATCTCTCTTTAGCTGGTAACAACTTCTCTGGTGAGGTTCCGGAATCGATGGGAGGGTTGATTGCTCTTCAGTCGTTGGATATGAGTCGAAACTCTTTATCTGGACCTTTGCCAAAGTCCTTGACAAGGCTGAATGATCTGCTGCACTTGAATCTGTCTTCTAACGGATTCACCGGGAAAATCCCGAGGGGATTCGAGTTAATCTCGGGTCTTCAAGTTCTTGATCTTCATGGTAACTCAATTGATGGTAATCTTGATGGGGAGTTTTTCATATTGACGAATGCGAGCTATGTCGATTTCAGTGGAAACAGATTGGTGACGACGTCTGGGAAGCTTTTTCCGGGTGTTTCTGAGAGCATCAAGCACTTAAACCTCAGCCACAATCAGCTTGAAGGTTCACTGACTAGTGGGTTTCAGTTGTTTCAGAACTTAAAGGTCTTGGATCTTAGCTACAACCAGTTATCAGGAGAGTTACCAGGTTTCAATTATGTCTATGATCTTCAAGTACTCAAGCTTAGCAACAATAGATTTTCAGGTTCTCTTCCCAATAATTTGTTAAAAGGTGACTCCTTGGTTTTAACAACGCTGGATTTAAGTGGGAACAATCTCTCAGGTATGCTCTTTGCTTTATCTTCTACAGAGTGGGAATTGTTACATGCTAATTATGGTGCCAAGAAAACTAAAATCTGATCCTTTCTTCTTTGTTGATTCATTTTCCAGGGCCAATAAGTGCTATCATGTCAACAACTCTTCAGAGCCTTGATCTTTCTTCAAATTCACTGACCGGAGAGCTTCCTCTCTTGACTGGGAGCTGCGTTTTACTTGATCTCTCAAACAACTTGTTTGAAGGAAATCTGTCAAGATGGTCAAAATGGGAGAATATCGAGTACCTTGATCTCAGCCAGAACCATTTCACTGGGTTGTTCCCAGACGTAACTCCCCAGCTTTTGCGAGCAAATCATCTCAACCTTTCCTACAATAAGCTCACAGGCTCGCTCCCAGAACGGATACCTACTCATTATCCGAAACTTCGGGTTCTTGATATAAGCTCTAACAGCTTAGAAGGGCCAGTCCCAAGCGCATTACTATCCATGCCCACTTTGGAGGAAATCCACCTTCAAAACAATGGCATGACAGGTAACGTCGGACCTCTGCCTTCTTCTGGTTCCAGAATCCGTCTTCTTGATCTTTCTCACAACCGTTTTGACGGCGATCTTCCTGGTGCATTCGGATCTTTGACCAATCTTCAAGTGCTGAATCTCGCAGCAAATAACTTGTCTGGATCTTTGCCCAACTCCATGAATGACATTGTCTCTCTAAGCTCATTAGACGTATCCCAGAATCATTTCACTGGACCACTCCCAAGCAACTTATCTAGCAGCCTTATGGCCTTTAATGTGTCATACAATGATCTATCAGGAACCGTGCCAGATAATCTGAAGAACTTCCCTCCGCCTTCCTTCTATCCTGGAAACAGCAAGCTTGTCTTGCCTGCTGGTTCAAGTGCATCAAAAGTTTCCAAGAGGAAGCCAAGGAACTTACTTATTAAGGTTGTTATAATAGTTTCCTGCGCCATTGCTCTAATCATTCTCATCCTTGTGGCTATCCTCCTATTCTGCATCTGCAAATCAAGAAGACGCGAAGAGCGTAGTATTACAGGCAAAGAAGCTAACAGACGGGCTCAGACTATCCCCTCAGGCAGTGGAGGTGGTATGGTTGTCTCAGCTGAGGATCTTGTTGCTTCAAGAAAAGGCTCTTCCTCTGAAATCCTCAGTCCAGATGAAAAACTAGCTGTTGCAACTGGCTTCTCTCCTTCCAAGACCAGCAATTTATCTTGGTCACCAGGCTCAGGAGACTCATTCCCAGCTGATCAGCAACTAGCACGGCTCGATGTTAGGTCACCGGATAGACTAGTGGGAGAGCTGCAGTTTCTGGATGATTCAATCAAATTGACTCCAGAGGAATTATCAAGGGCACCAGCTGAAGTTCTTGGAAGAAGTAGCCACGGGACTTCTTATAGAGCAACGCTTGACAATGGAGTATTTTTAACCGTGAAATGGCTAAGAGAAGGCGTTGCAAAGCAGAGAAAAGAGTTTGCTAAAGAAGTGAAGAAATTTGCCAACATTAGACATCCTAATGTAGTGACTCTCCGAGGATACTATTGGGGTCCAACACAACACGAAAAGCTTATTCTTTCAGATTATATATCGCCTGGAAGCCTTGCTAGCTTCCTTTATGGTAAGTTGGTAACACTCCTTTCAATAAACTTCTCTAAGTATCACTGTTTTCATCAAGCTGACGATTCTTGTTTGAGTTTCAGATCGACCAGGCAGGAAAGGCCCTCCCTTAGCATGGATCCAACGGTTGAAAATCGCGGTTGATGTGGCTCGTGGTTTAAATTACCTCCATTTTGACAGAGCTGTTCCACACGGTAACCTCAAGGCAACAAACATCCTCTTAGATGGAGCAGAGCTAAACGCTCGTGTAGCAGACTACTGCCTCCACCGTCTCATGACACAAGCAGGCACAGTTGAGCAGATTCTAGACGCAGGCATACTCGGCTACCGAGCTCCTGAGCTAGCAGCTTCGAGGAAACCGTTACCTTCTTTCAAATCGGATGTGTATGCATTCGGTGTGATACTTCTTGAGATTTTAACGGGAAGATGTGCAGGAGATGTGATCACAGGTGAGCAAGAAGGTGTTGATCTAACGGACTGGGTGAGGTTACGCGTCGCAGAAGGTCGTGGCGCGGAATGCTTTGACTCGGTGTTGACTCAGGAGATGGGAAGTGATCCGGTTACAGAGAAAGGCACGAAAGAAGTTCTTGGGATTGCATTGAGGTGTATAAGATCGGTTTCTGAGAGACCTGGTATCAAGACCATTTACGAAGATCTTTCTTCAATTTAGGAACAATGTCTTTTTGTTTCCTTGTGTTTTTGTAGGTTCCAATGGAGTTTGTTGTCGTCTCTCTCAATGTTTATCTTTGTCAAGTTTCATGCTTTTGTTTCTGGAAAAGCATGTTCTTGGATTTAAGGTAGTAGTGTGTTGTGTGTCTTCTTGTGTTAGTTTTTTTTTTTTTCTTTTAAACATTTTCTCTGTAAAAAAACGAAATCTGCTCATGTCTCATGAGTGAATGCAATTTCATTTTTTTCTCCCAATTGTATTATCTGTTCAATACCTTGCAGTCAAGTTCGCTCACAGCTGGTTTCGACGCTAGCTTTTCTGAATAAACAGGCTTTTCGTGAGTTTGTTGTTTTAGTTTCAGTCGCTTTCTTTCTTCTTGTATCACTCAATACTTTGGTGGCTGAGACTTTGTGGGGGTGATAAAAGAATTGGTGTATGACCTCTATTCGTATCTATATTGGACCAAATATCGCTTCCGAGATCATCTTCACCGTTGGTTGCAGTCCATTTCGCATGTATTTTAGAAATGATTTGTGCAATCATAAGAATAAAAATACTGAGAATGCAACAAGGTGCCAAACAAGTAGGTTGAGAATGCAGGCACCAGTAAACAGTGAAGAGAGAGACTGAGAGACTGAGACTGAGAGAGAAACAAGTCGTTGCATCGCATTCGTATAAGCCGTTGGAGGGGACATCAGAAGAGAAAGTTTGGTTCTTTTTTATCTCCACGACACTTTAGCAGTTTACATCGAAGAACAGAGGAAGAGGAAAGGGGGAATTTTTTTTCTGGGTTTCGATTTGGGTGAGAGAGATACGAGGAAAAAGAAGAAACCTGTATAGCCTTTAGGGTCGTGGAATCGTGATTCGTCGAGGCTCAGTTTGGTGAAGAAAAGCCATCAGATTTCGAAGCGGAGCTTTCGATTCCCGTCGTCTGTAAACAGTGAGCGATATGCAGATCACACGTCTCCCAATTCCGATTTCCTCCATCATTCCTCGAGCCTCGAATCCAGCTTTATCGCTATCCTCTAATCCTCGCTGCATTTTCAACCTCACGAACCCAAAACACGGTTTCTTCACCCTATCTTTCACAAGATTACAACTTGAACCTCAGACTGGTGGTTTCAGCAATTCTGTTTTGGCTGCGATGAAAACCGAACAAGGAATCGAAGCTGATTATGATGATGCGTTTTACATGAGGAAATGCGTGGAGCTGGCGAAGAGAGCAATTGGGTGTACAAGTCCTAATCCTATGGTAGGTTGTGTCATTGTTAAAGACGGCAAGATCGTTGGTGAAGGGTTTCATCCCAAAGCTGGTCAGCCTCATGCTGAGGTAACAAAATTGCACCTTTTCCTGGAAATGAGAGAACATTCAGTCTTGTTTGTTGGGATAGATTGCATTGTGTGTTTGTTCATTGTAAAATTGAAGGCGAGTAAGGTGTTATTGAGTTTGATTTAATGGTGAAAGTGTGGTTCTTGGCATTGTTGTTTAGGTGTTTGCTATTCGAGATGCGGGAGACTTAGCTGAGAATGCAACTGCTTATGTTAGCTTGGAACCATGTAACCATTACGGGAGAACTCCGCCGTGCACTGAAGCATTGATCAATGCTAAGGTGAAAAGAGTTGTGATTGGGATGGTTGATCCCAATCCAGTCGTTTCTTCTTCAGGTATCACTCGTTTGAAAGATGCTGGGATCGATGTCACTGTTGGTGTTGAAGAAGATTTGTGCAAGAAGATGAACGAGGGATTCACTCATAGAATGTTAACAGGAAGGCCTCTTCTCGCCCTCAGGTAAACGTTGTTTTATCGCTTCTCTTCAGTGGATACAAAACCGAATCATTAGATTGTTTATAAGTTTTTCAAAATCTTTGCAGGTATTCAATCTCTGTCAATGGTTGTTTTCTTGACAAGATTGGGGAAGGGGCTTCGCAGACTGGTGGATACTACTCAAAGCTGTTACAAGAATATGATGCGGTTATAGCTTCTTCTTCGTTATCTGATAATCTCTCGAGCATTTCCTCACAAGAAGCTAATGTTTCGAGCCAACATATCCAAATCATAGTAGCTAGCAATGCACAACAGGCTCCTTCTTCGGTTCCGAAAGTTGTCTTGCTCACCAAAAAGGAATTGGTTGCAGAATCTGGAATCAGCAATAATGGGGTTGAAACTGTGGTATTGGAAAGTATAAACTTGGATTCCATTTTGAACTACTGTTATCGCTGTGGACTATGCAGTGTCTTGTTGGATTTGAGGGGGAATGTGAAAGATCTTGAAGTGCTTCTGAGAGATGGTATTGAGCAGAAACTGTTGCAGAAGATAGTTGTTGAGGTTTTGCCGGAATGGTGTGCGAATGATGAGAGACAGATAGCGTCGATGAACTGGCTAGAATCGAAAGCTTTGAAAGATTTGCAGTCCAAGCAAGTAGGTGGAAGCGTTTTGTTAGAGGGCTATTTTTGATGTATTGAATGTTTAAGTTCATGAGCTTTTTTACCTTTTGAAAACCATTGTGTTACTAAAGATTTTGCAGATTTTTTAAGTGGAATCATGAAAGATTTTTAAAACCTCACTCCATCCATTTCATACAGATGTGTGTTTTAAGATTAAATAACAAAAAAAAAAAATAAAAAAAAATTAGTAAAGTATGTGAAAACTGAAAATCCCATTACTTAATAAGCGAGGACTGTGTTGCTATGTTTAATTTCACATCTTAAAGAAGTGATTCGACCTTCTATGGCCGGCACAAAATTTGGTAACCTAAGATCAGATGTTTGTGGACTCAAAAACATTTGACAAGTATTTTGGATTTTGGTGGAAATATGAACTAATGGACAACAAACATAGTATTGAGCATATGTTTGTTGAAACTTGAAACCAATATATCTAGAGAAGTTCAAAGCAAAGGAAAACTATACAGATAAAAGAATGTTCATTATTTATTATTTGATTTTAATAAATAACTAGATTTTAATTTCACAGATTTGGATATTTTTAATTCTCATAGTCTTATCAAAAAACTTACTCTACAAGTACAACTGGATTATCTCTCCTAGAATGACTGTTTCAACTGAGTTAGTTTCTATTCTAAAAAGTGTAATGTATATGATATAAAAGAATATCAATCTAGTATGTACATAAGAAGAGAGAAACACGTGATCAAGATTCATCATTCATCTCCAATTACAAATTGGTGATGGGAACAAAAGTTATAACTTATAAGCATGTCTCTGTGTCGACTATGTTCGAGTGGTTTAACAACATCCACGCATTGCCTTAGCGAAAAAGTTGACCATACTATCCCCAGTCCCCACCGGCCACCACACTCCATTTCATAAAAACCTTTTCTTTTATCCTTCTTCTTTTTACTGAATATATCTCATATATAAAGTCACACATATTGAATGGCTGCACCTTCTA
>OVBJ01000634.1:0-47102 GCA_900406535.1 Noccaea bulbosa | reverse complement strand
TTCTTCATTTTAGAGTCAAATATGGAGAAATACATTGGAGATGCCCTTAGACTATACATAGTAGTAGATTATGTACTTATTTCTTTTCTTTTCTTTTTTGATAAAAACTTAACTTTCTTATTCTTATCAGATATTAAACAAAAGAAAACAAGAATGATACGTACAATGGATATCGAAAACAAAAAGTTTTGGATAAATTTGACAAAAAAATATAAACTTTATCCTAATTTTATGTATTTTTTAAAACTGTAGCTGTTGTTGCTTGCTCTGTATCTATTACCAAAAACAAAAGTACAATTCGATAAATGCATTGGTTTCTTCTGATCAGCTTCTATTCGTTTGTTTTGTTCTGACATCTCCAATGTATTGCCCCATATTTGACTCCAAAATGAAATAATCTCAAAATGAAGTTGGTTTTTCTTCAATGTATTACCTCATTTTTCACTCCAAAAATAAATATTTTAAAGTATATTCTTTTTTTTAATTTTTATTAATTACTAAATTTACATTTTACATATATAAATTACAAATTGCCCCATAATTTTTATTTAAAGTATTTTTCCTTTTTTAAATAATTATTATTAGCTTAAATAATTAAATTTTCAATTAAATATGTGTTATTTATATTTTAGAGTAATAATAAACATTTAAATAATTAATTATATATCCTAAAATGAAATAATTTAAAACTTTAAGGATTCTTGTATAAATAAAAAACTTTAACTCCAAAATGGAAATGGAAATGAATCTTCAATTTGGGAAAAAATATGGCATTTTGCCATTGAGGTTGAAAATAAAGTTGGGTTAGAGTAAAATTAACTTCAAAATGATAATAAAAGTGAAAAATGGGACTGGGTTGAAGTCAAGATGCTCTTAATTGAAATAGGTTTCCGAACATTTTTGTTGGTTTCTATATATACGAACATTGACAATGGAAGATACAAAGGCATGTAGCAATAACACATGGGAATGTTCTTTTTTTTACAAACAATGAAAATCCAAAAAAAAACTTTTCCTCTTCTTATTCGTCTTACATTTATAAACCGATTCTGAACATCTCATGTTTATTACACACCAGAAAAATGATTTGCAGATTCCGGTTTAGCTCGAGAGTCCTTCATTTGTGACGTACACGGCCCACGCTTCCTACAATTCCAAAATGTAAGTAACCAGAACAAGAACCAAAGCTTATAGACGACTCAAACTCGATTTTTGATTCGGTTAAGTACCTGAAGAATAGAGAAAACTCTACTTGCGACAGATTTCTGAATCGGTGAAGCTCCTCCTCTCTGTTGGAGCTTATCTGGATGTAAACAAAGTCGAGCTTTTTGGTAAGCTTTCTTCACTTGTGATCCATCTCGAAGATTTGCCAGAGGAATCGCGTGCCAATTGCTATTTGACCATAGAACCTGAATGAAATCCCGGTTTGGTCAGAATCGGTTTACTTGGTCTTGTACAGATTTTAACCAATTGACACTTACATGATGTAAAGTTGAGAGGAGAAGTCTGATGTTGGTCTCTTTTCCGGCCAACCAGATTCTTATCTCTTCATCTTTCATCTCAATCTCCATCTGCAATTATTCAAATTTTCTAATCAGATTCTTGTTTTTACTGAAAAAAAAAAAAAAAAAAAAATTGTTAAATTTTCCCAACACCAACCTCTTCTTCTGATTTGGCTTCCTCTTCGCTTCTTCTTGAATCCATGACGTCTTCTTCTGTTTGTTTTGCTTCTGGGCGTTGAGATCTCTCTTTCGCCCAAGCTATTGCTTCATCCATGTCGTTGGAATCCGAATTTCCTCCTCCTCCTCCTCCTCCTCCTTCTTCTCTGTAACGATCGAATCGATCTGAGTTTATTTCGATTACGTACGAGCTCATCTCTTCTTCTTCTTCTTCTTCTTCTTCCTCCTCTTCGACTTTACTACAGTCTCCGGTCGTTCTCTGTTTCGCCTCAATTTCGTCTTCTTCGTCGATGAAGGAGGAAGAAACAGGGGAAGATGCCGGAGAGCTCGGTCCGTAATCATCCATTCTCCTGAAGGAATTTGGATCTAAGCTCATCGTCTCCGGCGAGGCTCTGCTCGATCCACCCAAGTTTGGTTTTTTGTAGTAAAAATCGATTTTTTCCGGTGTGTTATCGTGGCCGGAAAGTGCATCTCCTGATTTTGGAAACGCCGGAAAACTCTGTTTCTTCGTTTCTCGCTTATGACTTCTCGACGGAACATTTAACGGTNTTAAAAAAAAAAAAAAAAAAAAAAAAAAAAAAAAACAGAGGAGATCAATCAATATTACGAAACTAACCTCGGCAATTGTTGCATTTATAGGAATAACGTGGAGGGTAATATAGTAAATTTAACTCACCTGAGTCTAGAGGTAAAAGAAGAAAACCCAGTGTCATCGCCGGAAGTCGCCGCCGGTGGAGGATAATGAGGGCTGACCTCCTCGGAAGTGAGCACCGACGAAGAATTCGATCTCGATTTAGCAATCGGGCTCTGTTTCTTCGAACCCTCCCTAACTGTCCTGCCGCCACCTCCTCCACTGCGACAGCCGAACACGCCGTCGTAAAATCCGTCTCCGCCGGAAGGAATCCTGAACGCTGGTAGGTTTCTGCCGTGAGATTTAGAAGACGGAAGGGAATCACCGGAGCGAATTCCCTGCGGCCGGAAAACCTCGTCGTAGAAACAATCGGAACGGGAGAAGTCGCCGGAGAGTTTCCGAGTGAGGACGCTTCGTGGTGGACCGCCGAAGACATCGGCAAAGTCTTCGGCGTCTATTCGAGCGTCCATGGATTTCCGAGCAATGGAGAAGAATGGGTCAGCACTTAAACCCATCTTCACACGCCAAGATTCGTCCATTTCGCCGGTGAAGTCTTTTTTTTCTCTCCGGTCACTGGAAATTTTTTAAAAAAACAATGAAGTAAAGAGCATGTGTGTTGTGTAATGTACACTAACGTACATATATTTATAGTAGGCAACGACCAAAAAAGATTTATTTTAATTATTTCGTCAATGCATGTGTTTATTATAATTATTTCGTTTTCAACTATTTTTCTCCTGGTCTCAAAATTAACTGAGTTTATTATAATAAAAGTAAAATTAATACTTTTTTTTTTTGACAAAGAAGTCGAAATTTTTAGCTTTACAATTCACTACAGTAATGTTTGTTTTTCTGTTTTGTATTGAAAGTCATTTCCCAACGATTTCCGTGTTTCTCGGCTTAATTTAGCTCTTACTTGCTTTGTAGTACATATAAAGATATAAACTTAAAGAGTAATTCGTGTATATATGAGGATAATATTGTATGCGACACATATACTTCCCATAGGCCATATGTATTTTATATTATGTATGTTAGATATCACTGTCTTTTTCAATCATAATTCATACATCATAAATATTCATAATATCTTGATTTATTATTATCTATGATGTTTACAAATGTAGATAAACGATTTATCATCTTCGATGGATCTAGGCATCTAGCTATTTATATATTGTCAATATATAAACGAATGATATATAATCCACAATATGCACAGTACTACAGTACTATGCAAATCAAATGATTTCAAGCGAAACATATAGGAACATGTAAGAACTTAAGTCTAAGAGCATTCACGAAATTATTTACTTTTGTGTGAGTCATTTTATCCCTTTTTCTCTTGGTCTAAATAAGTCTAAGATGACTGTTTTGTAAAATGTTACAAATCTATCTCACCTTTTCGTTATAGTTTTCGTTCTAAATTTATTTATTTTGTTTCATTTTAGTTGTCGTTTTGTTTTTTTAATATAGATTAATGATATATTTTCTAATATTATCTTTATTCTTTTATTTTATTGATTACTTTTATCAAACAAAATAAAGTATTAAATAAAAGTAAAATAAAAAGTGAACAAGTTTTTTAATCTTCGTAAAAATGATAGAACGATGAGGGAGTATATCTATCTTCTTTTGGTTTTTCACATGTACAAGCTAGTAGCTTATGGCTTAGGGAAAATACTGTAAATCATGTTTTTCTTTTTTTCTTTTTTTGGGCATCAAATACGAGCATAGGCTGTTGCCCCTACTCTGAAAGACACGATTTAATGGTTTCCCTTTTGTTTAGCTGTATCATTATTTTCTCTTTATATATTCTTCAAGAATTTTGATTTCATTATTTAAGTTTTCAGTTATTTTTGGGTGATAGCGGTCCTAGTGGAGTGTAAAACCAAAAAAAAATATCATCTGTTAAGTCGTAAAAATTATTCAACATTTTAGAATAAATTATTAATTTGGACCCTACCTCCTAAAATATCTAACTATGATATTTATGAATTGTCATCCGTTTATACATTGTGAAAACATTCCTAATGGTTGTAACATTTCTTTCAATTATTTATTTTTTCAAGTATCTTGTGTTTCGTTTATTGCATTGCTAAACTGATGTAAACTGTATGCATAAAAATATACAATTAAAAATTGAGATAGTATCTACGTTTAACATATTTAAATCTAATATTTTATATTTATAATTGTGGGATCCCAAAGACTAATTTCGCATCCGAATACGCATTCAAACAGATTTGAATCCATGACTCTCTTATTTGAAAGTTTTCACTGGATCAAAGCTACATGATTATTTAAATCTAACATTTACAAGAATTATTTGGTAAAACTAAAATATTATTTGTTTGTTCAAATGCAAACAGCTAGCATATATAGGTGTCTACATTCNAAAAGGGTTTAAAAAAAAAAAAAAAAAAAAAAAAAAAAAAAAAAAAAAAAAGAAGACAATCCAACGATTCTTATACGATTACACAAATTACCATGTCTAGTTACCAATATGGCGGTATATACTTCTTTGCTAGTGAAAATTTTGTCAAAAGACTTAATGTTTGACGACTAAAACACATTATTGGTTTTAACAAATCATGAAATCTTCTAACATATTAGAGTCACTTCATGTAGATATTCCTAATATGTTAGGGAAAATATTATTCATAACAATTTTTTTTGTTAAATAGAGAAGTGGGTGAAGGAATGACATATGCCCTTTGGAGGGGACACAATGCATGCTATAATTTGATGTCAATAAACATTCTTCCCTACCAAAAAGCCATACCCTTCTTACTTTCCAACACATGCTTATCATTATTTATTTATTCCCATTTAATTATATATCACCCATCGTTAATTTTTTTTATCTTATGTCCTCGAATGGACAGATCATTAAATTATCATTTCATAAAAGTGGTGCCCAAGTGTTATTTTACTTTTTTTGTCAACAATTGTTTTGGCATTTGGGCATATAACTAGGTTATTAAATCCAGTAATTATTACAAATATACAATCATCGCCTAAGATGAGTTACTAAGCATAGGTTAAGCTCAATCTACTTCAGTGGATACACAAATTGATTACTGATACTAGGAGGAAATATCAATTCTTGTGGAAAAGATGATTCCTTTTTTTGAGCTAACAATTGATTAAACTTGGGATCACAAATCAATGAAGTATATACAAAAATAGGCACATCAATTGTAATGTCCAAATCAAAACAAGAGAAAGATAAACTTGTTTGGTGAATTTTATTGGAAATGATTATGTAAAGAACAAAAAGAAAAAAGAAAAAAATTTGGAACAAGCCTTGATATGGTTTAAATCACGTATCAGATTCAGACCTGGTACAGGAACATTACAGATAAAAATTGCAGATCAGGTGGTCTTGAAAGGGGACAACTTGATCTTATTTTAACAATATATGAATACAATACAATAAAATCAGATACAAAAACAATCATTCTTCAAAGATTTTGCCCCCCTTAAAGATTCGAGCTCAGATCATTTAAATAAAATATTAAAACCAATAGATAGACTAAATAATGTTCAGTGATCTTAAAAGATAATCAAGGAAACCCCTTAATCTTTAGCTGTTCCAACTTCCAAGCACGTGTGTGAGCTGTATTGCTATGTTGCCTGTAGGTTATCAAAGATTAAATCAATTTTCTATAGTGTTTTAAAGATTTTACCTCTTTTATATAAAGGTTTGAAAAAATCTTAGTGATCTACCATTCGAAATAATTTAATTTATTTTTCTAAATGGCGATAACTGATAAAAACGAGTCCAGCGCGTTTCAATGCGACTCATCATTAAAACTGTTTACTCTATATATCTGTTTCCTTTATATTACTCCCTCTCTTTCATTTTATAAAAAGTTTTAGAGTTTTTTTTGTTTCAATATATAAAAGGTTTTAGAGTTTCTATGCAAAATTAAATGTGTTTTTGTTACTTTTGATTATTTATATTCTGCAGATTATGTTTTTATTAGTTAAAATATTTTGGAAATAAAATAGATTTTATTTCAAAAAATACAAAATTAAATAACTTCATAATTTATGTGCAAAAAGCTTAAACCCCCTATATTATAAAATAGAGGGAGTAATGTGGTGAACACTTTGGATCTTCTGCGATTTAAACATTTTGATAATTTATCTATTAAGATAAAGACATATTTAGATTTAGTTCTATTTATATTATCTATTCTAGTATATTTCTAAGTGAATTAAGATCTACATATTCATATAAATTTCAACATACTGAATATAATATTTATTTATTTTGTCATTTTTTGTAGGTCATAACAGACCGGTTTATGGATCTATTATTCCATTATGTTTCCAATGAGAAAATTAACCCTACATGGGGAAGGTGGAATCGAACTCCAGATGAAATGTAGTATATGTGTAATGTAACCACTGATCCACTTGCTTCTCTCCTCTCGAATATAATGAATTTTTATAAATAATAAAAAAATGTATTGTATGAATGGGTTTACATATACATTAGGTAAAATATCTAAGTCCTAAATCACTTAAAGATATACTAAAAGTCTAAAATATATTTTACAGATAGAACTAAATTTAAATATATCCTTATCTCAATTTTTTCAGTTCAGAGCTTCATCTAATTTCCAAATATTCATTCACACAAAATAAAATTTCCTAAACTAAACACTATTTCTACTGTTTGATCTATTAGAAACAAACATCTCTCTAAGAAAACGACAAACATGTCTCTACTATACCTTTTTCGCTTGAACGTAAAAAGGAAAACATAGTTATCTTTAAGAAATTAAAAGAAAACAACAAAAGCTCAAAAAAAATCGAAAACAAAAATAGAAAGAACATATTTTGCCTCTTTCCAAGTATCATGTACATTACGGAGAATTTGAAAAGCAAGAAAATTAATGATCTTTGCTTTTCCAATAATCATGATGCCCAAACAGATTATGGAGAAATCAATATAGGAGTCTGAGGAGCATAACACAGTAAAAGGTCGAGCAGTCAAGAAACAAAGTCAACCTCCAATCAAATTGTGCCATCCTCCGACAGGTACACTGACATATACTCCCTCCGTTCCAGAATATAAAATGTTTTGGAATAATGAATCTGCAATGATGTATCTGGATTCAAATATATATATGTTTTCTAGTTTAATGCATCTGATAAGTGTGGGATTATAATAGTTCTAAGGGATGGAAAATGAATGGTTAAGAGGCTAAGAACTGTGGAATTAGATGGGTGCTAATTAAGGGACAAAAAAAGAATGGTAAAATGGTATGGTGCGTAGGCTTATCCTATGCAGAGGGCACTGTTCTTCTATATATGGAGGGTGTCTTATTTGGACACTCTTGGAGTGGAATTTAAGCTTTGAAGGATCCTCCAGTTTGGTTAAGATTAAAGTGCTACACAAGTGAGATCATTGGAAGGAGAAGAAGAGTTTTAAAATAAAATAATAAATATTCAGTTCATGGAAGAGAAGCAAATCTTTGTGTTGATCTTATTACGAAAAAGTTTTATTAGATCTATGGGAAAAAGGTTTCCTCTTTCTCAACTTACCATAATATTTCAGATTGTAATTGTAGTATCCCTTTAGTTGTTACCAATTGTTGAATCGGAGAAATCTAATGTATGTTTTCAAGTATTAGTTTAGTAAATGAATTATGTTTGAGTTTAGACAAAAGAAACGAAAGAAGAACGAGATAACNAAAAAAAAAAAAAAAAAAAAAAAAAAAAAAAAAAAAAAAAAAACAAACAAATTTGTACATGTATCAGTGTATCACAATCACAAACACTTACATTTTTCGTATTAGGATTTACTTTTTAGTCACAATAATGACTTTTGACTTGAGAGTCAAGTTTGATAAGTCGGTGTCAAATAATGCAGGACCGGTTATATCCTTTTACAAAAAAAAAATTGCAAGACCGGTCCTTTCCTAGCTCGGATATTAAAAGTTATTATCGGTTATTATCATTTTCCCATATACATCTTAAAAAAAAAGAGAAGTACGAGAGTGTTGTTTAATTACCCTTCCGGGCCTTCCCATGAGATTTAAATGCGATGTAAATCATGTAATTGCCTTCAAATGAATTCACTTTCCATGCAACTGTTTGTAAACTGTATATAATGAAAATGTGATTTGATGACCAAAACATAATAATGAGAAATCAGAGAAAGACTTTATTTGTAAATATATTTTTATCTGTGACATTTTTACCTAGATGACTAGAAACACGTTTTTCTAGTAGAGCCATGATGTATCAGATTTGAAACGAATCAAATTGGTAAAACTAATAAGAGAAGCAATGTGTAAATCAACCAGATATGCCCCAATAAATTTCCTCATATGCCCCACCATTAGCAGGGACGTCGTCGTGTCGAAAGGATGAATATGGGCAAAACCGACTTTACACAAAATGTGACCGTGCAGAGGCAAATGATGTTGGTGCAAATTGGAAGACAAACACAAGTAACAGAACATGGGAGATGATAATTCAGCAAGAAAAAGCATTTGAGTGCCACTGAATAATACCAAACACAAAATCCTCAAAGACATTGTCTAGGTCAAGCGCAAGGAAATGGATGGCCATAACCAATTAGCTGGCCATAACCAATTAGCTTTCTCATGACGACGCGTAATACACTAATACTTCCCAAGACAAACTAATAAGCCGACGAGGTAAGCAATTGTAACCATAAGCAGACAAAAACAGTGTACAGTTAAAATTTCAACCTGAATCACACAAAACACATAGCTTTTGCAGAGATGCATAAGAAATAAAGAATGAAGATATTTAGGTTGCTAAAAGAACAACATACCCATGAGCTGTGTATGTTGCAGAGTGGTTTCACCATCGAAACCATACGCTGACATGAATCTAAAATCATTCAAAACACACAGCATTTGAATTTTGAAGAGATTGGTAAAAAGAAGAAGAAAATTACCCATGAGTCCAAATGTCATGGATGCGAACAAAAGACCCACCCATCTCAATAACTCACGGGGATGTAAAGAAAGATTCACCAATGTTGTTCATGAGTTAAAAGCACCAAGATTAACTAATAAAAGATTTCGAGTGTTCAGTCTTGTTCGATCAAGGCTTCCAAGGCTAAAACTTTTTACTGCAGACTCACTGTTTAGCCATAAAGGTTAATCCTTTGTACTTATGATGCCAAAGAACTTACTCGAAACTATTTTTCTGCTGTAAAGTTGGAAACTGTTAGTACCTCTAATTGTAAGCCAAGCGAACACAGAGTACTCTACACTGTACAGAAATTATGAAGAGAGTGAACAGTTCTCGCTCTGTCGGCATCCACAAGTAACCTCTTACCAAACAAAACAACAAATCACATCACCAAATATCTTTTTCAACATATTTTCCAAAAAGCCTTTTTCACGAGGGATTCATGAAAGGAACACTTTCTTTCTAGCATGATGGTGTATGGAACTATATGATAACAGAGAGTACAGAGCACTCTCAGCCTTAACATGGGAAAACAAACAGCAACCGGCCGAAATGGAGCAGACATGATCTTTTGTCAGCCGAATATTAAAAAATCTACAACAAAAGAAGTAACTGATGAAGTTTTCCTCTTTAATTTCACTTTCAGCAACAGTTTCTAACTTTGGCTTACTATCAGAATCAGCCAAGATCCATGCATTTGTCATGAAATTGTTGTCTGATAAGTACCTCAAACATCACAAGGTTTCACACGAAAAGAACCAGTGACTACTTAATTCCGCGTCAGTACAAGAAAAAAGAAAACAAATAATATACAAATAACAGCGAGCTAATGCAAGAAGCAAGCTATCAACTTCACTATACCCAATTACAGAAAATAATGGATACCTTTAATGATATAGCGATGTGTAGGATATACCCCATCCAGGATAAGCCTCAAATGTTCATCTATTTTGGTTCTAGCCACCAAGTTCTTTCTGTCTCAAAAGTTTCCTTTTTCTCCTCATAATGGATATAACTTGCATATATCCTCAGAGAAAGTGAGCATCCTAAAATGTATAGAAACTCTTTGTGTTACAGTCACGCCTTCTCAGTTGCATCAACAACTCTTATCTATTTGCATCAACCCACTAAACATCATAGTTTATGATGAAATCATTCCTCGGAATAATCAAAGTGAATGATAAACAGTGAGGATATGAGCTGTGAAGTGTCAAACACCTCTAGTCGAGTAACAAGATTTAGGCCACAATAGTTTGTTTTTGTTTGCGTTATAACATGGATACGCAAACGCAAACGCAAACGCAAACGCAAAGAAACAATTGTGGCCTTAACTTAGAGAACAGAGACTTATCAGTACTTGATTGTATGGTGTCACTTTATTTCAAAACAGTGAGTAGAGAAGTAAGTTCAATACATAAGATGCCATACTTACCAGATGATGATTCAATAAGAGTGGTAGAGTTTCTAGAAACTACTTTTTTTCTCCGAAGATGGAAACTTTAAGTACCTGTACTTCCAAGCCAACTGACCACGGAGCACTGTACGTTGCACAGTAATATAAAGGGATTGAACAGTTCTCGCTCTGTCGGCATCCACAAGTAACCTCTTACTCCCCCACAGAGCACTGTCAGTAATATAAAAAGTGGTAAGTGCTGATGATAATATATAAAATCTAAGGTAGAATCCTGCAGACAAGTTCTCCACTCAAAGACATCAATAAACATAATCGCTGTCATAAACAGGGGAGATACCATTTAAGCATTACAAACAAAAGAACAAATCACATCACCAAAAAATCATATTTTTCCAAAAGAAACCTTCTCTTGACTCTTGAAAGTAAGTAACACTTTCTTTTTAGTATGATTGTGTATGGAACTTTATGATAACAGAGAATACAGAGTACGGAACGAATTTTGCATTAGGGGTTCCCTCAGCCTTTACATGGAAAAACAAATAGCAACACGCCGAAATGGAAATTGCGCAGTAAGTTCCAATAAAGGGCAACAGTCTAAATCCGTTAATTGGACAAGAAGAGCAGGCATGATGACGGTGTCCTCTTTACTTTAACTTTCCCACCAACAGTTTCTAACTTTGGGTTACCATCAGAAATCAGCCAAGATGAAGACATTATCATGAAAACGTTCTCTGATAAGTACCTCAAACATCACCAGGTTCACACGAAAAGGGACCAATGATGACTAAACTCCGCGTCAACAAATCAAAATCAACAAAATTAGGAATATACAGTAAAAGGTTGGCCAAAAACAGTAAAATGCAATATACAATAAAAGAGAGCTAATGCAACAAGCAAGCTATCAACTTCAATATACCCATATACAGAAAATAACGTATTACCTTTAATGATATAGCGCTGCCTAAGATATACCCCATCCAAGATATGCCTCAATTATTCATCTATTCTATTTCTAGCCATTGAATCCTGTCTGTTCCAAAATATGTACTTTCACCATCAGAAAAAAGTGAGTATCTTGGTGTTACTGTCACACCTTCTATTTGCACCTTTTACAGTAACCAAACATCATAGTCTATAATGAAATCACTCCTCAGAATAATCAAAGTGATCAATAAACAGTGAGGTATACTGAGCACTGTATGAGCTGTGAAGTGTCAAACACATCTGGTCTAGCCATTAAGTAAAATACAAATCAGAGAGCAACATGATTTAGGACCACGATTGTTTATTTGTGTTTTCGTTTGCGTATCCAAGTTATAATGAAACACAAATGCAAACGTAAAATGCAAAGAAACAACCATGGACTCAACTAAAGTGAAATCATAGAGGACAGAGACTTATCAGTACTTGACTGTAAGGTGTCACTAAAATTCAAAACAGTAAGTAGAGAAGCAAGTACTGTAAATAACGGGTCAGTAACAGGGAAATGTAAAATAGAATAACTGGTTTTTCTCATACCGGTTTCCTCACGCCAAGAGCATCAAAGAAGAAATCCATCACCCTAATAGAGCGAGAGCTTTGCTTCGCCTGGGATCTGGAGGTTGTGACTAACTAACGACAAAATACAATGGCATGTAGTTATCGTGTCCAGCACCTGGACAGAGTTATATTCCATCAAAATTTCTTTGCTTGAAACCTCAAACAGTCTACCAAGAAGTTTGTGGTTACAAAAATGAAAGTAAATCCAGAAAGGTATTTATGAGACCATCGACTGTTTTGAGGACTGGGGTGAAATATGACCACGCTCAACCAAACGTAACATTAGCTGATCTGCCTCCTCAACTTTTCCTTCCAGAACTAGTCTCTTGCTTAGCTTCTCACACATCTTAACATCAGGAATCAGATTGCGGTTAAACATCCGACAAGCCACTTTATATGCTGACAGAGGCAAACCTTTCTTAAGATAGCCTTCCAGAAGTACATAACAAGTCTTAGCATCAGATCTCGAAGCTGTCCTCAGAACTTTTCCCAAAAGTTTGTCTGCCTCCTCGAGTTTTCCCAAACCACAAAGCTTCTCAATGGCTTGATTATAAATTGTCCTGCATTTCTGCCTCAATATCATCTTCTCCAGTATAGCCACGAGATCATCAACCTTTCCCATTTGGCAGTATCGATGAATGACAGTCCTGTATGTAACAGGTGTAGGATCTATACCTTTATGAAGCATCTTCTTTATAAGTTCTGTTGCTTCTGATATTCTACATTTTTTCCCCAAGGCATCAACTAAAGTAGTATAGGTAAAGACATCTGCGTGTTTGTTGATCAGGTACATGTCATCAAGCACGGAGAGAGCAGCATCTAGCTCATCGTTCTGACAAAATCCATGAATCACTGTAGTGAAATTCACAACATTAATTGCACAGCCCTTGTTCAGACACTCCTCCATAAATCTTCTGGCCTCGTGTGCCCTCCGATCCCGGCAAAGACTCTGGAGCAATAAGTTAATCTCGACTGGGCCTGGGAAAAAACCTTTTAGTACCATCTCTCTCACCACATCACAGGCCTCGGACAATTTCCCTTCCCTGCGCAACCCATGCATAAGTACGCTATAAGTAATAGAATTTGGACTCCACCATTGCTCTTCGCTCATGTTCATCATTTCTCTTGCCTCTAGCGATTTCCCCGCTCGGCACATCCCATTTAACAGAGCTGTGTAAGACACAGTATTTGGTTTATATCCATGTGTGTGCATAACCTGAAGCAGCTTTTTGGCCTTGTCCACCTCACCCAAACGACAGAAGCCATTGACAACCGCAGTGTAAGTTACTACGTCGGGAGGGCAATGCCCCTTTGACAGCATTTCGTTAATGAGATCTTTGGCCTCGGACATTCTTCCTTCTTTGCACAGTGCATGCACAATAGCACTATAGCCCACCTTATCAATCCGAAAGCCTTTTTCTTCAGCATCGTTTAGAAACCAAAGAGCCTCATCCGCATGATCATGTTTCGTGAGCATATGAATCAGAGTATTGTAAGTGAGCTGATCCGGCACCAAACCATGCTCTCTCGCCATTTTCTTCATCAAGCTCCTCACTTCCACAGTCCGGTTTTCTTTACAAAGAAAGCCCATTATGGTATAGTAACTAACTTTATCCGGCAAACATCCTTTCCTAGGCATTTCCTCTAGCAATCCAATTGCTTCCTCCACTCGATGCAAGTCACAATACCCTCTGATCATACAATTATAAGTCACCGCATCTGGCATTATACCAACGACCTGCATACGTTCTACAAACCGTAAAGCCTTCTCCAACCTATTCGCTCTCACGAAAACATCTATAGCTGTATTGCAAATCAACAAGTTAGGCTCAACTCCAGCTCTCTGCATAAGAGTCAACACCTTCAACGCATCTCTCAGCTGACCTGCCCTACTATATGATACCATTACAAGCGAAAACGCTTTAGGAGTCCGATGTATACCTCTACGCTTCATCAGAAGGAGAACTCTTCTTGCACCTTGACACAGTTTAGTCTTACTAAGAACTTCAAGCATCGAGTAGTACACAACGGGGTCATGGCGATACCGCCACTGGCGATCCGCCCAGTAGAAGAACTTTAGAGCAACACGTTCGTCGTCTTGTGAGCGTAAAACAGCGCAGACTTGTGATGGTTTAAGGCTCCTTAGAAGATTCCTCATCTGGGCTTCATGCTTCGGGTTCCAAGATGACCTGAGGCCAATCAATCTAGTTATCTCTCTCACCAAAGGATGCCTAGATTCATCTTCTTCGACATCGAATCCACTAGCGTCTTCTCTCGATTGTGGGATTCTCCCAAATGATTCCAGAACTGCAAAATCATCATCCCGTTCGTCGTCGCTTCTTCCATTTCCGTCATCGTCATCGTCATCGTCGCCATCTTCATCTTCTTCTCCCAATTCGTCAATCTGGTCAAACCTATTGAGCCTAGGGTTTCGAATTTCTCCATCTTCAGCTTCACCAACGCTCGTCGTAGTACTCAAAGCCGATGATTTTCCGAAACCCAATCGCCTGAGTTCTCCTAGGTGGTCATCTTCTTGACAGGAAACTCCTTCTCTCCCCGGACAATGATTGAAGCCAGGATTTCCCGACGAGGACGTCGAGAAAGATGCATCAGCTTCGTCATTGGGAATTGGAGAAGCTGAAAATCGGATTAAGGGTCTACAAAGAAGCCGATTAATCCTTAAATTCAACATCAAATTAAACAAACAGTAGCGAGAGAAGCTCCTTCAGCTACTAAATTCTCAGGTAACAGAAATCACTCAATTTGTAAGTGTTTCGAAAGTAAAGCAACGGAACAATGCGCGATTTTGAAATTGAAAGATGAAATGGGCAAAGAACTTATTGATGGTAAGGAGAAGTCCAAATCAAAAAAATAAATAAAAAACGTGGGCTTAGAACAAAAGAAGGGGATGCTTTAAAAGCCTGAATCCATTAGGATTTGATTTTAGTATTTTTCTCAAATCTGTTCTTATTTGTTTAGGCAATAGAAATCTATTTTTGTTTTTTTCACTCCGTCTCGTACCCTTTGCGTCGTCGACACCCTTCTGTTACCTGTTAACTTTCGACTCGTGATTCCTCCCTCCTTGGCCGGAATATTCCAGATTTATACGGAGAGATACTTATAGCGCCGATGATGGACGGTTTGATTACGACTGAGAACGGCTCGGTTTCATCTGATCGTGACGGATCGGCTCTTATATTCCTCGGAACGGGATGTTCGAGCGCGGTCCCTAACGCAATGTGCTTGATCCAGCAATCTGAAAGCCCCTGCTACGTTTGCTCGCAGTCGCTTTCGATCCCGCCGGAGCGAAATCCTAATTACAGGTACATTCTCGTGTTTTCCGTCTTTTTAATTTGGTTTTCTGGTGATTGCAATGTGATGTCCCAAATTTTCAGGGATTTTCGAGTGTGGAGTTGTTAGTTATTAGGGTTTTGATTCCGTAAGTCTATGACGAAGTGGAAAAATTTGAAGGGGAATTACTTGAATTGATGTTTTTCCGTATGACGTTGAGCTGATTTCCAGTGTTCGTGAGATTGAGATTGAGATTGAGATTGAGGTTTTTGTTTAATCGGTGCTCGAATTTGTTTCAGATCACTTTTATCTTGGCTTTGTAAAGGATTTGGGCTCACTTAGTGCTGTTCCTTACATGTTTAGCACATTGAATTCGTCTACTTTGATCCATAAGTCGAGTCGAATCATATGAAGCCTTTTAGGAATGTTTGTGGCGCTTGTTTGATTTGATCCATCTTATAGCTGAGTTTGTCTGTAGACTTAGCTCTTCTTTTCATTGCAAGATATATTTTCTTTGTGGCAGGGGGAACACTTCATTGCTCATTGATTATCGCCAAAGTGATGGCAAACATAAATACATTCAAATTGATGTGGGGAAGACATTCAGGGAACAAGTCCTTCGTTGGTTTACTCTTCACAAGATTCCTCAAGTTGATTCTGTAAGTCGTGAAAAAGTCCTTTTAGTTCTATACATTCTGCCGATTGAGATCTCCATTTTCTGAATCCCTGAGATAATGTATGAAGAAAATCTTGGGGTTTTCCGACTGGAAACCAATCTCTCAGTGCGACTGATTTTCTTGCACGTCACTGCAGATAATTTTGACTCATGAACATGCTGATGCAGTACTTGGCCTGGATGATATACGTTCCGTGCAACCATTTAGTCCTACCAATGATATAGATCCTACTCCGATTTTCGTAAGCCAATATGCTATGGACAGGTAATGTCATCTTCGTGGTCTTTGGAAGTTTCAGCTGGACCTTTTAGACTTTGAAGCGGTAGTTTAAATACTCACATGCTTTTCTGAAAACAGCCTTGCTGTGAAGTTCCCGTATTTGGTTCAGAAGAAACTTAAAGAAGGGCAAGAAGTTAGGCGAGTAGCGCAGCTGGATTGGAGAGTAATTGAAGAGGATTGTGAGAAGCCGTTTGTAGCTTCAGACTTATCATTCACGCCGCTTCCAGTAAGTCTCTGTAGAAATAGTAAATCATTTCTCCCTGGTGATCTTTGTGGAGACTCAAATCTTATTTATGACTTAGGTGATGCATGGAGAAGACTATGTCTGTCTTGGTTTCCTTTTTGGAGAGAAATCAAGAGTGGCGTATATATCTGATGTATCACGTTTTCCTCCAAGCACCGAGTATGGTAAGTGTAAAAAATTGTATGTATTTTGATATACTAGAAGAAGATATCTCAGGCTTCATTGCCTTTGGATTTATACAGTTATATCAAAATCTGGTGGTGGGCAATTGGATCTTCTTATCTTGGATACGTTATATAAGGTAACACATATCATCCTTATGCATCAAAGTTTGAATTGTATGCTGATGTTCTCACACTCTTTCTCCTTCTTTCCTTGACCGCGACGGCAGACAGGATCCCACAACACCCACTTATGTTTTCCGCAGGTTAGCATAATTTGAAGGTGTGGGTTTTTTTCTTTTATGGTGTATGTATACTTACTTTTGTTTTCTGTAGACACTAGACACAATCAAAAGACTGAGTCCAAAGAGGGCTCTTTTGATCGGAATGACTCACGAGTTTGATCACCACAAGGACAACGAGTTTCTTGAAGAATGGTCTAAAAGGTATCTCATCTCTCTGAATAATCCATACATAGAAAGAGAGAAGGCGTAATCTTATTTTGTTGCAATTAATGTTTGGTTTTGTTAGGGAAGGGATTTCGGTAAAACTGGCTCACGACGGCTTGAGAGTCCCAATAGACCTATGAAGAGGTAAAAATGATTGCTTTGGCCTTCTCTTTTAGAAAACTAAGATTACTGCCTCTCTTGATTCACATATGCCCCCATTTAAATTTCTTTAGGCTGAATATCTAAATTAGAAGATGAGGATGCTTGTGTGGGTCTTCTTGTCTTAAGAGAGAAATGGTTTTCTTCAAGATGCATTTGCTCACCGAGCTTCATGTTAACATCATCACTAAAGATTTTTTATGTGTTATTTTTTCCTTGAATTATCATCAATTAATTTTTGTGAGATTTACATATTAAAAAATAGAGACAAAAGAAAGAAAAAAGTTCATCTACAAATTTCTTTATGCGTGAAATTTGTTTTACTACTACATTATCAAATCAAATTTGTAAAAGAAGATTGCAGAATAAGAGTATCAATCATTCCATAGAAAAGGAAACAAAAAAGGACAAACCATTCCACTTCGTAGAAAGTTCAAAATAGATGGACTCTTTCATTTAGAAGGAAGATCACGTACTCGTCCTTGGAAGCTTTTTGTCTACATCTAAAGGTTTCTCTTAGATCCTTCATTGCGCACGCAAAACAAAGCTACTCTAGATACCACCAACAAGATAATTAAGACTATGTTGGATGTATATTTGTAGACCAAAGATGTTTCAATAAGCTTGGCAAAATCTTTTTAGTAGTGTAGTGTCTTTACGGACCCACTATAGAGATATGTTTTGTCTCCATTTCTATTTACTACTCTCATAGTCAAACTCATGGCTTTGAACGTTTGCAAATGATATAAATTTCTAAATTAAATTCACATCAGTTGATTAAATGCTAATGGCAATGTGAAATGGAAAAAAATGTCAGAAAGTGTGTGCGTGGAAATGTACAACTGGCTTTTTTGACTTATCTCTCGTTCACCGGCCACCAAAATCAAATTGACGCACCATTTCAACAAGCCCATTATGAAGCATAGAATTTATTTCAACTATAACCGTTTATATGTATTTGTTTGAAGCATTCTTTTAAATGAGTTAACTCTTTTCGTTTTCGACCAGAAAAATGAGTACAAACTTTTCTTGATTAGTCAACTGAGAAAATGAAAATAAATCAGCGACCAGTATGTACATTCACCGACCACCAAAATCAAATTGACGCACCATTTCAACAAGCCCATTATGAAGCGTATAATTGATTTCAACTATAACCGTTTCTATGTATTTGTTTGAAACATTCTTTTAAATGAGTTAAATCTTGGGGTTTTCACCAAAAAAATGAGTACAAATTTTTCTTGATTGTCAACAGAGAAAATGAAAATAAATCAGCGACCAGTATGTACATCACAATCACATCAGCGTTGATTATATGTGAGGAAAAAAAACTGATATATAATTGTTTATTTCGTTATTTGTTAGAAGGACAAGAATGTTGAGTGAGTGTAAATCGGGTCAAAGATCTTTCTCCAAGAGTCTAACCAATATCATTTCCTCTCTGCAAACTCATAATAGACAACCCACAAATTTCGAAAATTTGTCTTCAGTTTATTTTCAACTAGAGGCAAGAACCAAACTATAAAATTATCACACAAAAAAAAAAAAAAAAAAACATATTATAAAGTTACGATTCGACTAAAAATTAGTGTATAGTGTTTGCATATGTGTGTACGTTTATACTTTATATCACACATGTGACATTACAACGTAGGCACTCCATGTGCAACAGTCAAAAATAATTGACTCTACTTATTTCTTATATTTATCAAAGAAATATATATATTGATATGATTTTGAAAACAGTAATGAACAACAAGAAGCAGTGAAAGTGAAAGATTTTAAGTTTAGGTGTGTGGTTTGTAGGATCATTTATTTAACATTTTGAAGACCAAAACGTACATTTTACAGAAAAAAAAAAAAAAAATAGAATACGAAAGAAAAATGCTAAAAGGTCGATTATGATGACACTATATATAATAATTTACTACAGTATATCACATTCACAAGTAATTGTGTTAATTACATCTTAATAGTTAAGAATATTTTATAACGAACCAAGAGACATTATTTAGTTCTGTTTCTTTATTGATGAGTAATTTTATATGTTCTTTTTTGGAGTCTCTTTTTTGTGAAAAAACAAGTCCATTTAAAAATTAAAATCATGTCTCCGAAAAGAAAGTAATCTCATATATTTTCTGTGTAAAAGCATGTCCTTAAGAAAATACGATCGCTTTTGAGGAAAACAAGGTTAGTCTATAGGAATCTAGCTGAGCTTGAGCCTCGCAATATGTACACGCTCGCTATTCTTTATACGTTCGTATTTTTTAAAAAAAATTATAAGACGATAAAACTATATCTTGTTCAATTTCTTTATCAAACAAAAGATATCTTATTCAATTTTTTTTGCATGGTAAAATTTTAGATTCTATTGAATAGTCTAACATAAGTTAAGTTAATAGAGAGGTAGTCAACAGAATACACCGATTCTGGTTAAATGATTAGTCGGAAATTGTTTATCTACAAATGAAGATTTCCATGATGAGAATATATACAGTAATATTAAATACAAATTTACGAGAACAAAGAAGAAGAGAGGTAGTCAACGGTCAAAGTGACAGAGAAACGTAATGCCCTAAAGTGGAGAAAGTGTCAGTTCGATTGTTTACGTTTCAGTACTGATTTTGTATCACTTACATTGCGTTACGAATCTACTACACACAACCACTTCTTCGGTTTGTTCTTTAAAAAACAAATAATAATAAAGATCATAATTTGTTGACCAAAAAAAAAAAAAATAAAGATCATAATTATTTCCTCTGTTTTTTTTGTCACTCTCATAATTACTAAGTATAAAAATACTACTATTACTCTTAAAATTAACCATAGGAGACAAATTTCTGTAAATACAAAGACAAATTTCTGTAACCAAATTCTAAATTCTAATATTATGCTATTTTCATCTAGCTTATTTTTTTTGGAATTTTACACATTGAGTCAAATGTATGCAAATATGTTCTTTCTTTAAATATAGGCTGCATTTTTAATTACTAAGTTCGCAGTGAGTGAATTATTGAATCCAAAAAAAAAAAAATCACAAGGAAAAAGAAATGGTTAAGTTCATTATGGCTGGTGTCGAGATGGGGACAAATGTAAATAATAAATCCACTTTCACTATAGACTTTTCAGATATTAGTAAATTTTTCTTTTTGGCATGTAGTATGTCAAGTTATATTTGCATCTCAAAAACCCCAAAATCATTGCAATGGAAAAGTTACGCCAAAAAAAGATAACATTACAAAAATTTTTGCTATACACACAAGTTTCATTTAGCCATTACTTTATGTGAGTACATGAACTTTTATTTTATTTTGTAATTTTAAATAATTGAAGTCGTTTTCTAGATTAAATTTTGATAGAAACCAAAAAAATGTATTCATGGATGACAATAGAACGAAGTACTCAAAAACTGTTTTTTTNAAAACATTTTTTTTTTTTTTTTTTTTTTGACGTCCTCAAAAACTGTTTTGTAATTAAAAAGACAAAGATGAGTTAGGTGACGTGTCGAGATCAAACGGTGATGATGATGATGATGAGAACCAAATGTGGACCGGCGTGCACAGTCCCATCTTCACTTTTTTTTTTTTTACACAAATACAAAAAAACGATTCCCAAATATATAAAAAATACAAAAAATTCCGTCTTTGTTCAATCATTATCTAAAAATTCCCAAAACCCTATTAGAGAAAGATAAAATAAAAAATAAGCTAGAAAACACCCATTTGTCTCTCTTCTTCTTCAGAGGAGAGAGGATTAGAGCAAGGAAAGCTTGTCTTGTCTTAAACTTCATACATATATATACATATATGTGTCTGTAAATATATAGACATATAGAGAGAGGATTTGGCATTGGCAATGGATTACGAGAGGATAGAGAAGGTGCAGGTAAATTATATCTCCTCTTTCTCACTCTTCAAGTACAACATTTCTCTGGTTTTCAATCTTCTTTTCTTTTGTACTTCTCTGTTACACTCTCATTTATGTTTTTTCCTTTGTTTTTGTTCTCCCTTCATTGTAATTATTGGATATGGAATTAGGATTTTAGCATCCATTGTGTTACAAACTTACAGTGAGTTTCTTCTGTTGAAGAATTTCTGGGAGAAAGAGAAACCTTTTTCTTTTGAAATTTGTGTGTGTGTGTGTGTGTTTTTCATCCTTTTTCTCCTCCATTCATTGAATAGTTTTTTGCTTTATCAGAAGAAAGTTAATTTGTTTGTCCTTTAAACTGTTGAATTGATGAAATCAAGAAAAACTCAATAATCTTAGGTTTATATCTTGCAGAAGAGCATAATCTCGCCGACGAAGCTGCGGATGAAGCTAATGGGTACACACAATAGCAAGAAGAAAGAAGGCTCTAACAGTAACTCTTCAAGAACATCTCCTGTTCGTCTTCAGGTTTCAGATGACACCGAGTTCTCCAAGAACAGCTTGTTAGCTTCTAAACCTGATTCAGACGACGATGATAATGGTTTTGTCTCTCGTCTTCCATGTCTTAATCGATAAATTAACCCTCTTTTTAGGTCCTAGAATCGCTAAAGTCTCTGTCTTTGCTCTGTTCTTGATTAAAGTTTGTGTTTTTTGCTCTGTTTTTTGTTCCATGTTACAATTGAAGTCTTGATCGATTTAACTTTGCTAGAATTTATGTGTCTCTGCTCTGTTCTTGTCTGTTCTGTTCATGAATACTTGGCTAAAGTTCGTGTCTTTGCTCTGTTCTTGTTGTGTGTGACTTCTAGTGGCGGCTTCAACTACGGATATAGAAGTAGCCAAAGTGCCGAATGCGCCGGTTTTGGACTTAACCGAGAGCGATCATCGTTGTGAGGATGTTATGAGAGAAAACGATCAACAGAGACCTCAGCAGTTTAAAAAAGTTGACTTGAGCATGGCTCTGAGACCTCAAGAAGATGAGAATCTTGATTATGACAGTAACGCCAGCTCTTCGAGCTTCGAGTTTCACGGCGGTGTTCGTGGTGAGCGTTCGAATCAGAATCACGTCTCAAGAGCATACCCTTCGAGGCAGATGCCATCCAAATGGAATGATGCTGAGAAGTGGATAATGAGCAGACAGAACATGGTGATGAGGAAGCACGGTCAAGGGAACAGGATGCCCGTGAGAGTTGTGCCTGACAATGCAGGTTACGAGCTTAGCAAATCCAGGATGGATCCATGCCAATCCTCACAAGCTGTTGGACTCGACAAGTTCCCAAATCAAGGATATGGAGGAAACTCGTTGGTCGATCAATCCACACAAAGCAACGATCTTGTTGTGGACACAAGAAAGGATAATGATACAAGAGGTATATAAATGGTGTGAGCTTGTTTTATTTCTTTTTCCGGCAGAGTTTTTAGAGTATTGAGGCTTTTGACAAGATAAGTGTTTTTTTTATGTGTGAAGCTGGCCCTGCGATTCGCTCTGTGTGTATGAGAGATATGGGAACCGAAATGACGCCAGTACCGAGTCAAGAACCTTCAAGATCAGTGACACCAGTTGGTGCAACAACTCCTTTTCGCAGCCCGACTTCTTCTCTTCCTTCTACTCCTAGAGGAGGAGGAGGGCAACAAGAAGAGTCTTCTCTGTCACAAGACACAAGAAGAGAACTATCCGAGGAGGAAGTGAAAGCGAAGACGAGAAAAGAGATAGTAGCTCTTGGAGTTCAACTAGGGAAGATGAACATAGCGGCTTGGGCAAGTAAAGAAGAAGAGGAGAACAATAACAGTAAGAAAAGTGCAGATGCAGAGGAGGCACAGAGGATTGAGTTTGATAAACGAGCGACTGCGTGGGAAGAAGCAGAGAAATCCAAACATAATGCAAGGTTTGTATTTGCTCTGTCTTCGAATATTTTGCTTGTTGAGTTAAAGAAAGACTTTGAAAAAAACGTCTTGTATACTAATTTTTGTAGGTATAAGCGTGAGGAAATCAGAATCCAAGCTTGGGAAAGTCAGGAGAAAGCCAAACTCGAAGCAGAAATGCGACGTATTGAGGTATGTTGAAAAACCTTTATGATGTTGAAGCTTTTTCTTGTTTCACCACTGCTAAAGCATTGTTGAAATTATGTTGGTAGGCTAGAGTTGAGCAGATGAAAGCTGAAGCAGAGGCAAAGATGGTGAAGAAAATCGCAATGGCGAAGCAAAGGTCGGAAGAGAAACGGGCTTCAGCGGAAGCAAGACAAGCCCGCGATGCGGAGAAGGCAGCAGCTGAAGTCGAATATATACGGGAAACAGGTCGAATACCGGCTTCAAGTTACAAGATGTGTTGTGGTTTGTTCTCATGAGGGGCACCAAGAGTTGATTTTGTCTTTTTGAGTAAACCGGGGTTGGATTCTCAAATTCCTTGTGTGTAACATATATATAATGCTGTAATGTAATGCATTTGTCTTTTGGCTGCACAGGTGCAAAAGATAAATGACAAAGATTGTGTAACATACAAATGTAGTTTATACAATCTTTAGTTTCTTGGTAAAGCTATGGTTTCTGTTTTGAGTCCTCGCTTGACCTTGTTGCATTTCACCATTTTCATCAGGATTTGTAAGCATGTAAGTAAGTAAGAGTAGGAGAAGAAACAAGACAAGCAATAGGCAAATGCAGTGAACAAATTATGCAGCTAAAACCACAGCAGGAAAAAGCTTCTCCAAAGAAGAATTTAATAATTTGATTAAAACCAAAGCAGGAAGAGACTAGTCTTGTTACATATAAGACCATGTTATTCTTGGGTTTTCCTTTTCTACTCGCGTGAATCAACTCCATCTTCAAGGTACTCTTAGTATTTTGAAAATTTCCGTTTCTTTGGAATACGCAGAACGTTGTGGTTGCGCTAACTTGGACATGGGTTCATCTTGTGGCCAAGATTACACAGATGTATTTGGGCTTTTGACATATGAGCCTATCAAATTCCATTTTAGAAAATCAAGTAAAAAACCCAATATGTAACTTGTGTAGTCGTAAAATATTTAAAAAATCATCTATCCATTTAATAAAAGGGAAAATTGTATAAAAAAACATCAAGTGGCAACCGTTTATATTTTAAACCTCGAGAGTTTTTAACTAGTAGTTTAAACTTTCAAATTGAAATCTTTAGCACATATAACCTTCAATCTAGCATTTGTATTCGTATTGATATTTTTTTTACGATATTTTTAATTTTGATATCGGAAAAGTATTTTTCGATAATAGTATATTGGTTCTAAGACACAAACTAAGCTTAGTTATCTTTGTTTTCACATTTAAATATTATTTATCCTATATAATATATCTTGTTATATGTATAAATTTTTCAATTTAATAGTTTAAATAGTATAAAATCAAACAAATTTGATCGGAGAACCAACATATTATTGTCACAGCATACTATTTATTTATCGAAGTTAAAAATATCATCAAAAAATATTAGTATGAACATAAGTGTTAGATTGAAGGTTATATGTGTTAAAATTTTCAGTTTAAAAGTTTAAACTACTAGTAAAAACTCTCAAGGTTTAAAGTGTAAGTGATTGCCACTTTAATAGTTTTTATGCGATTTTCCCTTTAATAAAAGTGAAAAAAACTTCTTCTTGTCTATTTACCCATTTTTGACTTTTGCTATTTTGTGCTAATATTACCCTTCAATATAGCTAATAACTCATACAAAATTCTTTTAAAAATGAACAAAATTTCAAAAATTCCTAAAAATGATGTAACAACCATGTAGAATGTTTGAGATTTTTTCGATTTTTTCATGTTTATAAAATTAATTGAAATTTGAGTCTACGAACTTATATTGTCAAAGTAGAATACGTTTTCGACTATATATGTATACGTCTAGCGAGCGGTAGAAGATGAAATCTACAAGTTGTTTATACCTCTACCGTTTCGTAGAATTTGCTCCAAATATATTCTACGAAATATACTATCTTCTACTTATTGTAGATTTTAAGTTCTACGGTAAACACTGACATCTACCGTTCGTAGAGTCTGTGTTCTACGTATAACATCATATTCTACCATTCGCAGACTTTGTGTTATACAGAAAAACATATTGGCTACAATTTCGTAGAATTCATTTTTCACTATATGTTCTGCCAAAATAACTATTATCTATCAGTTGTAGAATTCATCTTCTACGAGAATTGAGAAAATATTGCAACTGAATATTTTTCAAATCTTTTTTTCTTTTTTTCTCTCTACCTCTGAAAATAAACCTCCCCCGCGCCTCTCCTCTGTCGATGTTCAGCCTCCTCATCTTCCTCTTTCATACCCTAACTCTATTTTTCTTGTGCAAAAGTAATATGTTGCATATCTATGCTGCTAGAGAATTGCTTCTCAAGTTCCCAAGAACGCAAAGAGAAGACAAGATGAGACTCTGTTTTCTTTACGAAAAATAGAGGAGCGAGACTTGTAAAGATAAATTTTGTATTAATCAATTCAATTCTCTGTACTAATCATGATCATAAACTAAAGAAAAGAAGCCAAGTACAAGGAAAAACGTGAAAAGAAGAGGGCGAAGCATGTGTGACACAGACGCCGTGAAGAATGTTACTTTTTTTGTTTTGTCAACGTTTATGGGCCACAACAGGCCGGCCCACTGACCAATCCTCCCATTGAGGAACTAAACCCCACATGGGGGTTAGATGGAGTCGAACTCCAGATGGGAAGAATGTTACTTGAATCATGGCAATCATAACAATAATCTCTCAAATAAGAGTTTAAGAAAAATAAGAACATAATATATTTTCTCATGTGTCCAAGTCTATGGCTATGATATGAGCAAACAACGGATCTTTCTTCACTTCGTTGTACTCTGATTTGACAGCACTGGCCAGATCCTTTAATATCGAGATTCTTGCACATTTTTTTATTTTATCACCTAGTGGTTCGGCTCCTTCGTCATAGAATCTCTTGGGAAATTCGAGATCCATACCTGCAACTAACGAGAACAACATAAATGAATACTATACGAAAACGAGAAGAAGAAAAAAATGTAATGCACTTTGACTTTGAGTTTTGCTAAACAAACAAGAGAGAAACCATACAAGAGATAAACAAGAGACTATTTTTCCAACAAAATTAATGAACACAAAAGCCATTAGCATTTTTCCGACATTGCAGCTAACATCAAATCAATGTTACTTTATAAAACAGAAGCCTAACTCAGCAAACAATAAATCAAAAGAAAAAAAAGAACCAAAACAAAACATGAAGAATTAAAGACATTTTGAGTTAAACAACAAGAGCAGCAGCAGACAAGAGATAAACAACAAAAGCAGCAACACTGCGTTAAACAAACAGAAGCAACAAAGAAGGATAAACGAAATAACAAATATAAAGAATACTTCTAATAAAAATCAAAACCAGCAGAAATATAAGAACACCAAGTAAACATTAGCATTAAAATAAGTGAGTGATAAACCATATGGCAAGAACATCAATGCAAACTAAGCTAATGAAATCAATGAAAATTTCTCGATAAGTAACAAAATAGGCAGATGATACGCAGATGCAACAAATGAAAGATATCATAGAACACAAACAAGTAGAAAACAAAGATATCATCACCAGGAGATCATATGCAAGGACAATCACAGAGTTTATAAACAAAACCATGCTAAAAAAACAAAACAACCACATAGCATGTGAATCTCTAATAAGAAAACCAGTATCAGCGAAAAATGATTCTAAATTGAGAAGTTGCAATAAACATTACAAAAAAATGGATTCATCAAAAACCATTTACAAACCTTCCAAACACAATTTTTTTATGTATCGAGATTTTTTTCCCTACAAAATGGACATGCAAAACCAAAACAAAATAGAAACCCACATCACAAGTTCGAAACGATGTCGAAACCTAGCAAAACCCAAATCAATTTTCCAAACCCCAAATCAATTGTGGCGTTAAACCCTAAATCCTCAATTGCATGTCCCATAATCTTCAATTGGAAACTTTATCTTCAAAATTTCTTTGGGAAAAGTCAATTAATCAACGAAAATTGACATACTAACATTTTCGGCGGATAAGAAAGACGATGAGAAAGAAGACGATCGAAGACACGGCGGATGATGACGAGGAGATGAGAGCAGATTAGCGAGGGCGGACGAGGTCGGAGATTTCTGGTGCCGTCGAATGTGAAAGAGCGAAGATGTCGACAGAGATGTCGAAGGAGAGAAGAAAAGTGAAGCAGAGAAGATGTCGAAGGAGAGAAGAAAAAGAAGAATAAATGAAACGAAAAAAAGATGAGGGAAAGAGAAAAAAATAAAATTTTAATAAACTTTTTCTATTTTAATCAAGATTTTAATTAAAAACTATATCTAATCAATTTGAAGGTTAAATTTGGACTAATTGTAAAAAAAAAAGGTAAAAAGACAACAAGAGTTTGTAAAAGTGTATGTGGATAAAAAGAGATTTTTTTGGGATAAACTAACAATTTTCCCTTAATAAAATGTAACTTGTTGTATCTTTCTTTCCCTCTCGTTGCGATTAAAAATCAATATCTAATATTTAGGCCAAGTTTGCATGGATTTATTTTTCAACTCTTTTTATAATTTTTAAAAATGATAAAAATCGGAGTTACATGATATTTATATGCGAGTTAAATAATGTTTAGTATTTAGATGCAGATTTGAATTGATATTTGGGCAATTCTTAAAAATACCACAAAAATAAGATTTTGTGCTTCTCAGTCACGAATCAGATTCCATAATAACAGTCCCGAATTATTCAAAACTTTTGTGAAATCCAATCAAATCAGTTCATATTGGTTTTCAATAAAATATCCATCAGAAAAAAAAAAAAAAATTCTCCATCGCATAAAAACTATCCTTACAACGAAATGATGGTCCAAATAATTTTTTTTCTTCTCTTTGGTCTTATGACTCAAAAGTGCCTTTATTTACTTTGCTCATAAAGTGCGTCGACTATCAATAATATCACATTTAACGTTTTCTATTCGTCGTTTTTAAAAGAGATAAATAAGAAAACTAGTCGCACAACTACAAATTACAAGCCTTTGTTCAAAAAAAAAAAAAAAAAAAAAACTACAAATTACATATCCACTCAAAACCCCTTATTTCTAAAAGCTCATTTTGGTTCTATTCATTTTAATTTTCACTATATCTATCTTATATAATTATACTTCCATTTGACTACGGTGGTAGCTGGTTTCTCATATTCTGAACTTCGAATTATCAAATTCTGAAATCTTCTTTATCTCATATTTTAAACATGCAATCCAACCAAATTTGAATTCAAAATTGGCAGTCCACTTCTGACATAGTACACCTGTCAACAAAATAGATACAAGTCTGTGTGATATAGTGTCTCTGAACCTTTTTGTTAAAATGACTTTTCTTTTCCAAACTAACATAATTTTGATTTTATGTAATTTGTAATGAGCAGAGATCGAATTAGAAATAGTACTATATAATATTAAGGTCTTCAATAGCAAAATTAAGAAGAAATTATGCATTCCATGAACAATATAGTTAAAGTTTTGGAAGATCAAATTCTGGCTATCAGATCCTACTCCAATGAAATAATCAGATATTCTTCCAAATTACGTTCATGGATCAAAACAAATATATTTAAAGTTATAGATTGATGCATGTTTATACAAAAAAAAAAAATCCAAAAAACTTCAGTCGTTCACGTTCAGCTTCTGAAACTCAAAGTTAACAAATAAACACTTCCTTAATTATATCATAAAATCGAGATGCTAATGTCATGAAAATTCCATTAAGACTAACAGTATAATTAAGACATCTATCTAGAAAAGACATATGATTCTATGTGTTGATAGACAAAAGCTATATTCTTAGACGAATGGCTACAACATCNTCCATGGTAAAAAAAAAAAAAAAAAAAAAAATTAAAAAAAAAAAAAAAAAAAAAAACATCATATGAACAATTAAAATTAATAATTGATTTTCTTAAAGTAATAACTGATTTTCTAAGAAGTGGAAACAACTTTTAAAAGAAGAAGAAAATTAAATAAAATAGGTAAAATTAAAAGAGAAATAAAAAAGTGAGAACTTTCAAAATGATGGGTCACCCATACACTATTTAATTAGGGCTCATGAAAGTGCCCTAACTTGTGCCATCTATAAATGTCCCTACCACATGCACCCAACATTATTTTCAACCATTCCCAATTTTCTTACTTAGAATATATAGTCCCACCACTAAAGATATGTGAATCACATTCATACACCACACATTTAAACCATATACTTACAAACATCTCTTTATCAAATTCGTTATTTATTTCACTCAAAGACATTAATATGGTCTTTCATTAATTGCTTACGCTATTCTCTTAATGGACAATCAAACAGCAAATATGAAATACCAAACCAAATCATTTATTCTTCTTATTATTCAAATGATACCCCCCGATTCATAACTAACCTAGATATTTCCAAGTTCACAACAATTTCAATCGGTTATCAAAACAACTTCGATAAGTTAGTTTCTGACTGTTTTTCACGTTTATATCTCCATGTTACAATAATATTCTAATATCATTACAGCTACATGGAAACGCAAACAAAAACAACCTTAACCATTCTACAAATTTCGTTTCAGTTTCCTTGTATTTCGTTTCAATTCAACTTACCTTTTGTTATTTTTCCCGACGGTACTATATACTTTAGGACATGGCGCATATATTAATAATCTAATCTACCAATAAAAGTGTCCTACGCACTACGGATCGATACGTGTCAAGAGAAAAAGGTTATTGGCTGACGCAAAATGAGATCCAATTTTAGGGTAAAGCCCTAAATTGCGGGTCGGAATATTTCGGTGTTTCACACAACTAAAACACAAAACCAGTAAGGAAATGGGACCCAAATCACTTTCTACGTGGGCCACTCAGTCAGACAAAGTCGTAACATGACTCCAAAACAACAGTTCACTATCAAATTGATTGAAGAAGTGAGCAAGGAAAATGACATGAAAAGTTCAGTAAAAAAATAATATTCATATAAGAGAAAAAGACCAAAAGATCTTATAATTACAGTATTACGACAGAGAGAGAAAAGAAAGAGCTATTATATAGTTTTGTTGTTTCCACAAAGGCCAAGGCAAAGCTCCCTTTTATATATATATAAGTAATAAAGAGAGATCTTGCTAAGTAATTAAACTAAGAGGATCGCTACTAAATTTATAGATGAAACTTTTAACTTAACTTAAACTTGAATTAAAAAAGGGGTTCTCTTCCTACTCCTAGAAGTTGAACGAACCCCCTACTGATGCGATACCGTTACCGAGGTTCCTCGGGTCTGACCGGTTCCCAAAGTCGTCGCAGTTCCCGTTGCTCGGGAGCTTATCGACACTGTTGGAGGATGGCGCGGAGTTGAGAAGCTCAAGGCCTCTTTTCCCCATTTGCTGCACTTCTTGCGGTGACAATATCTTGATGCACCACACGCTGCTCACAAACTCCCTGCAGTCAAGATCAAACATTTTAGATCAGTTTGGTAAGGAAACGCGGAAAACGAAAAAATGAGGGAAACAACTCACGGCCAAGGGTCATCGCCGAGGAGAAGAACATCGTTCTCTCGGTCAACAAATACAAGCTGCCAGCCTGATCTCACAGGGTCTTCTAACTGGCCTTCGAGGCCAAACATGCGAGCAAGCTCGCTTCGCAGCTCGTGGTAGCTGCTAAACTTCGTTATATCTAGAGATCTTCCAAAAGACCCTGACTTGTACACCTGCATAAGCATTTTAACTTCCATGAGAACATCTCAAAAAAAGAAAAACACTTTGGAGAGGAAAAGTAAAAAAGACTTGACTTTACCTTCACAAATGTATTAGATTGCTGGTCAGAACCGAGGTTTTCCGAGGACTGAAGAAAACCTGACTCGTCAATGCAACTAGAGGGTGTTGTCATTGCAAGATTACTCGAGAAGTCGTTGTTGAAAGTGGATGATGTGAAGGGTAAAGTCGTGGAGTCGCCGCCTTCAATGCCAATGCTTCTAAGGTTTGACATTCCGTTTGGCATCAGAAGAGAAGATGAATCTATGTTGACTCCAAAGAGAAGATGGCTATGCGGGTCTGAGCCGCTTCCTTCTTGCTCGATCGAGCACTCTCTACCACCGGGGAATGGAGGCAACGAGACAGCGTTTGGAGGAACGTTGCTTGCGTGGGACTGGCCCATTTGCTCCATTACGGACTGAGTGTTGTTACCGGCTCCAGAGTGCTGGAACGATGACTCGACTGCGGGACGCTTTGATGGCCAACCGGATGAAGTCATAGCAGAGTTTGTTCTAGTGAGGTTGAGCAGCTGAGAAGACTCGTCTTGAGAGAAGTTACTGAGGAGAGTGTGGAGCGGAGAAATCGGATTGTTTCCTCCGTTAGCCTCTGAAAAGCTTTGTTGATGGCACAACGAATTCATTGACTGGAGTGGTGACGTGTTGGACTGAGAAGCAGAACCAAACTGAGACATAGCAGAAACAGCAGCAGCACTGGAAGCAGAAGGATTATGATTATCCACCACTTGCTGCTGCTGCTGCTGCTGCTGCTGAGAAAGAAGATTGTTTGACTGTGATTGAGCCTGAGACTGAGGCTGGTGGGTTTCAGGAACGCCGAGATACGCCTGTTGCTGTTGCTGCTGCTGCTGCTGAGAGAGTTGCTGTTGTAGCATCTGCGGCTGCATTAAAGACGGAGACTGCATTGAGAATCCTGAGGGATTTTGGAACTGAAGAAGTGAAGCAGCAGCTTTTGCAGGATCAATGCCTCTCATATCTTGAAGAGCAGCTGCAGCCATTGCTTGGTAAACGTCGTTTTGCATACCAAGCAAGCCCGAAGCATCAAGCCTCGGCTGCATCCACGGGTTTACTCCCATACCTTGAAAGTTTAGAGATTGGAGTCCTCTATCCCACATAAGCGGCGAGCTCATACCCATACCCATATCATCTTCTTTAAGACCTACAAAAAAAGAGAGGCAACCAGATTAGAAGATGCAAAAGACTAAAAATAGAAACTTCAGAGGGATGTTTAAAGCTTTGAAATTTACAATACCGTGGAAAGATGGGAGACCTGGAGGCCACGGACGTTTAAGCCTGAGAGGAAAAGGAGACGGATACATTGGGAATGTCGTTAAAGGCTCAATCTCCCACAAGGAAACCCTCGGCTGCCTCTCTCCTGCTGTAGACTCGTCCCATCCAACCTGCAATCATGATCAAGATGATGACATACGTATACGAGAAAGCAGAAGATTTTCTGCCGAAGGTTTGGTTTTTGAGCTGAACCTTAACGGAGCGCCAATGAGAATTAGCCCAACGAGTTGGATCTAGATCACAAATGCCAGTTATTGTACCCATGTACCTGACAACAAACAAAGGTTCTTTAGCACATTCAGCTGCAAAAAAAAAAAAAGCAGAGTAATAGATGAGAATTCTGATGATTCACCTACCGACGAACACTTGACTCTTCTGTTTCAAACAGCATCCTAAACCGCATGCCAACAGAGACGCGAGTATGATAAACCGCTTTCACGTACTTGGCAAGGGGAATGACAAACTCTGATGGACTCGCCCTGAAGCAAACAAGAAAGTCTTCATTACAAAAATGCAAAGAATCGACTCATAGGTGCAATCTCATGTGATTTAAAAACCGTACCTCGGGTTATAGAAGATGGTGAAGCGACTGTTTGTAGCAGCTGCATGAGCTGCCGCAGCAAGAAGGCCTAAATGCATACTGTCACTTGACAAAACAGATGAAGGCATGACAGTTTGTGGCCGGTTGGCTCGTCTTATACCAAGAAGCAACTGATTCTTATCGTTCCTGGTGTTAATTAAGAACAAAGTACATGAGCCACTTCCAAGATTCACAAGTATCATTAAGTAAACCAAAATCTGAAGTGCTTGTTCTAAGTTCTAACCAGATGAAAAGCACGGAGTCACCAGCGACAAGCCTTTTAGCACTCACAAATACGCTCCAACCCGTAGTAAGGAGATGTCTCTTCGGTTGGCCTGAAAGGAAGAAACAAAATGCAGAGTAAATAAACCTCTTTGTTCTTCAGTTATCAAGTAGAAGAACAAAGAAAACTAACCTCGGAAGATATGCCGGAACTTCCACTCGTTATCGTGCAGATCCCTCGCCATCAACTCTTGAGCTGGAGGCTGCTGAGAGTAATCCTGAAGAACACCAATAAAACTCATCTGGTTAAAAAGAGGAAATGGTTGAGTTTCAAATGAAGAAACTTGAGAAGATGAATTTACCAAGGGAGGGAAAACTTTCTCAGCAGCTCGGCGAGGCACAGAGAAACCTCCATGAGTGCTGGTATCACTTGCAGTCAGAGTTTTACAGAAATAGTTTGTAGGCTGCCTACTCGGGACACCTAATTCCGCCGGAAGGTAAGGATCTTTTTGCTCTTGCTGCCATTCAAAAAACAAACAACTTTTCTTCACAACACCGACAAATCCGCAATAGATAAAAAGATTACAGGTAAAGTCTCATACCGCATTCAACGGTTGCAAAGTCATCTGTGCATAGACTTCATCAGTCTCCACATCAGCCTGAAATTTCAAGGATTCGGTGTGATTTACTTAACACACAAAACAGAGGCAAACACTCGGACAAGTTCCTCATAAACACTAACATGCATTGTGACATTGTGAAGCTGGCAGATAAGCTGGGGATGCAAGCTCGGGTAATTTGGTATATGCGCATCCACTTCTTTGTTGGTCGAAGCAGCGACCTAAGAACCAAAAAATGTTCTCACAAGTTTTAGTAATCTGTAAACAAAAAGTAAAAACATTTGAATCCAAAAGCAACAAAAGGAAGGAGACAAAAAAAAACAAAAACAAAAAACCTGTTCACTGTGACCTTGAGGGAAATACACAACTCTGCTTCCAACAGGAGGTAGAGAGACAAGAGGACCAGCACAAGCATGCCAGAGCTCAGAATTAAGAACTCTTTTCTCTCCTGTAACTTTGTTTCAACAACACACAAAAAGTTAGTCAGAAAATCCCCACAAAATCCAAAGAAAGCTTCTACATTTGTACGAATCAAGCAAGAGAGAGAGAGAGAAGATGAGAAAAAATGAGAGAATAGTACCTTCATGAGGTTGAGGATTAAACCCAGCTGAAGACAATCTCATTTTTTTTTTTTTTAAACTTACTTAAAAGCAAACAACAACAACTTGAAAAGAAAAAAATTCCAACTTTGTTTCTTCAAAGATCCAAGATTTCAAGATGCCCAAATGTAATTATGACGAGGAGACACCAAAAGTATAACTTTTTTAACTGTTTCCCTCCACCTCCCACCCATTCACCAACCAAATCTTTTCACAAATCCAAAAACCCTAAAAGAAAAAAAACTGAGATTTCTTCTTCACCTCCTCACAGAAATGGAAATAGAAAAAAAAAAGCACACACACATGAACCAAATCCGGATTTTTTTTTTCAGCCAGTCTTCGACTCGCCGACTTCAAAGCCGCTTCTTCGAATCTTCAACTCCTTCATTACTTGTGTAATTATCCTGTAATCCCTCTGATAACTCCCTTTTAAAAAAAAAAAAAAAACTTTGATTTCCGTTTGGTTTTCTCCAGAAAAACCCACCACCGCCAAAGAGCTCAGAAGCCAAAAAAAAAAGAAAAAACGCAGATCTCGAGCTCAACTAAAACGACAGGACGTGGAGTCGTTTCAGCCTTAAACAATAGATCTTCTTCAAGCTGGGTTTGGTTTTCGTTAAAAATTAAAAGCTTTATGAGAGAAATCGAGATCCCAGGACTATGATGATTAATGTGAAGATCGGGAAATGAGAAGAAAGCTATGGGCATGCACTGCTGTACTGTTGCAGAACATGGGTACAGAGAGAATAATCAAAAAAAAAAAAAAAACGACAGACAAAGAAAGATAGAAAGAGACTGTTTTTATTTTTTTTGGTTTGCAAAAGAATGATTTCTCCGGTGAAGGAAGACGGCGACGACGTGGCGGTGCTAGCTTCTGCTAGTTTTATTATTATTATTATTGATATTGATATTCTCTGCTTGAGTTGCTTACTTCTCTCTCTCTGAGCTCTCTCTCTCTCTCTTATTTGAATCAGAAGAAGAAAGAAAGAACGACAATGGCTGTTTTGACCCGAACCCGAACGGAGCGGGTCTTTGATCTTTTTGCTTAACATTTTTAAAGCAACTTGTTGTCCCGATAGTACACGCTGAAGTTACTAATTTGCCCCTTATTGCCGCTTTTATTACAGTTGGGGACTCGTGCCTCTTCTTTATTTTAATTTATGCTCCTTCCGAGTTTCGAAACTTCGTTGCGTCGTCGATGTAAACAAAAATTATATGATACATTTTAAATTTTATAATGTTTCTCTTGCGTGTATGTATATAATATGATAATTGATAATACGATGTACCCTCATACATTTTTTTGTACCCTCGTACATTTCATATCATGATGTTTCATATTTTTAAAACAATATATGCGTTGCTCGATAAATCACATTTACTAACTAAAATATACGCAGAAAACCAACCAGTTATAATTATTTTGCATAACAATTATTTTATCCAATCTCTCGTACAATTAATATACGATGGAATTGAAACTTGTTTTCTCCGAATTCGATACATGGTGATGGCGGAGCTATAACTTTTTATGACTGGGGGCAAAATAATATATTAATATACTATAATTTATAATAATAAATATAATATTAAAGCCTTAAAGGTAAGAAATATTTATATATATATATATATATATAGAAATAAGTTAATAGTAGTAAACAGAACTAATATGCATGCTTTCAATATTTATTTAAAGTTTTTTTGTAATTAAAAATGATATGTATTTTCAAATGCTTTTTTATTAATAATTAATTTATGTATCTTACACTTGAATATTTAGACTGATTTTCAAAGTTTATATTCCTAAACTACGTCCTCTATTCAAAAAATTAAATAAATCACAACTTTTGATTTATGAAAGTTTCTTAAATATTTAGAAAAAGCAATAAATGAAATTCTAAAATCTGAAAAACAACAATTATGAGTAACTAAAAACTGAATGGGTCAAAAAAGAATATTAGAATGGGGGCATTGATTAGAACTTAAATTATTATCAAATGATTTAACAGTTTGACTGGGCAAGTTAGTACATGTAGCTCCGCCCTTGATTCGAGAAATTCATGTTCTTAGATTACCACTCAATACTGTTTATTAGATATGGCAGAATTCTTCGTATAAAAACAAGTAAACAACCATGCCTTTAATCTGTGTTTGGAAACACATGTTTGCATCAAACATGTTAAACCTGCTAAACTGTCAGCTGTGGTATGAGTTATTTAGCTACGCTAGACTTGCTCACCCGATAGATATGATAGTTTACATGAGCTCTCTAGCCGGACTAGGGCTATATAAACACCATAACATATTCATAGATCGAATGATAGAAATCACATTGCAAGCGGTTGCATAAAGCTTTACGACCATAGCGACATGACCCAACTACTAAAAACTTGATCCCACTGTTTGGATCGGGTAACTTTTCTATAAATACCCATCCATTAGTTACAAAGTGGAAAATTATAGATGGCTGGAATTGGAGAAGATAAATCTAGAAATTTATGTCGTTGTCCACTCCACAAACAAACACACGAATTCATTTCATACCTCATATATACTAATTAAGCATTATGTTTATGACCTTGTGTCAAATTTATGCATCTTTTCTTTTTTTTTGCTAGGAAAAACTTTTTAACCAGATTATTTTTTTTGTTGGTCCGGAAAGACCATATATATGAATTCCTCGGTGGCCAACGGGGGATTACCTCCTCAAATATATATCACTAGCTTAACCCGCGTTGGTTAAATTTATGCTTCTCTTACGTTCATATATCACCAAGAGTTTCAGTTAATGAATCCACTTCACCTAAACTAGCTAGGCTTCCCAAAAACCTTCATCCCCTTATGGAAAGCTGACTTCTATGTTTACAATCACCTTTCTAACCCCACTTAAATACCAAAATGATCACTTCTTAACATGGCCTCATACTTAACCATTTCTTCTTCTTTCGATTTTTCAGTTTTTTTTCATCTAATTGTGTTGTCTTATTCTGACTTTAACAATTAACACTAAATGGAGATTAAAACAAAAAAAAAAACCTCATTAAGAATCCATAAGCATGGTGTCGTCTCAAAAACACTTCCCAGCACCTGAAAGTTGAAATCGAAATCCCGATCCCAATCAAACTAGAAGTGGCCGTAAGCCTCATAACTAGTCGATGAATTCCAAAAAACTGTCGTGAACACCAACAAAATTCTTTTAATAGAAACAAAAAACAGTCAAAGTTCATTGTTCACAGTATTTACAGTTAAGTTTTATGAGTACGTAAGAACAATTAAATTTCATTTTTATTGGCAATTTTATTTTATTTTATTTTTTTGCTTGAAGAAAATTTTATATTTTTGTATTCTACATATGCATAACTGTATTATATACTTGAGAATTATGGCGGGCGAAAGTCTGTCATAAATCATAATTAGCTCCTTCTTTTCCTTGGCTATATTCTTTTGCGTCATTATTTGATCGTGTAATGCTTAAAATGGAATTGTGCGAATTAAATATATTTATATTTATATTTATATTTATAACAATAAGTCAAGATAGACAGTGAAATCACCTGATAAAAATGACAGGACGTGCTTTTAGGCTTTCCTTATTCTATATTTTTTTCTTTATTCATGTATGAATTATTGTTCGAATTGCATGTCAGAGAGGGCAAAATTGGCAATATGCTTATACCTGTGTATTTTGAATATCATATATATATATATAGTATATATATTTATATTTATATAGACACGCACTTCAGTAATTTGCGAATCTGATTTCTTCAGCTATAAATTGAAATAAGGAATATACATGTTTGTTTGTGGTTTACGTTTTTTATTAATTTTTTTGATCTGAAGACGATTTTTTTTGTTTTAAATGATACGTACTTGATCAAAAGCGTGACTAAACAAATATCGTAGTTCGGACTACATTTGATTAACAAATTTTAATTACAAAATTAACTTTTATCCANTTAACTTTTTTCCAAAAAACAGAAAAAAAATTTTTTTTTTTTTTTTTTTTTTTACAAAAAAAAAATATGATTTTTTTTGTCGGCAAAAAAATATAATTATTCGAAGTATTTTTCAGTGAGAAATTTTTGATTTCCCAACGGCAAACACTGCGATCTTTCAGCTGAAGCAAATGACAATACTACCCTGAGAAAACTCGTGCATTTTCTTGACGTAACAAGGGCAATGTTGGAAACATAATCATATACAAATAGATCAGCACCGTCGTCATATCTTTTTGGNGGGTTTTTTTTTTTTTTTTTTTTTTTTTTTTTTGTGTGGGGTAAATACCGTAAATATAAGTCCATGATTGCAAATTCTCAATAACATGGAATCAGTTGCTAGAAATTTAGGCTAAATTTAGGTTAAATTACTATTTTCGGAAATCATATAGTCTATTAGCTAAAGAAAATTAACGCAGGAGACACAAAATAACCTAGGAGATTATAGCTTCTGGTATTTATTTTCTTAGTATCAATAAATTTTCGTATTAAATGTTTGCAATTGGAAGTTGTTTTTCTTTTCTCCATTCCAACCGATATTACAGCTTAGAAATGTTTCTATATGTCACCAATTAACTTGCTGGTTTGAACTCGTATATATGTGAAGTTAAAAATATTAGTAACACGCGCTATTTAAAAATCTTAAGTTAAAATTTATACGTAGAAGAAATTAAAAAATAACGAAACTGAATTTAAAATGGAAGAAATACATTTTACATACACGATAATAGCATCAAAGAGTAGTATCCACTAACTAGAGTTTGGTTATGCAAATAAACAAATCTTAAACAGAACCTAAATTTTTTGACAAAGTGAAAACATAGCTCGTACCTGTTTATTATAAGCAGAGAACATGTAATATTAAATCGACTTTGACATAAACTAAATTAATCTGTATATGATCAAATTCTTTTATTGAATCGGTCACAAAAGTCTCAAGCGAAACCTTTGCAATTGTGTATACGATATATATATGTTTCTGTCGGCGATATGTATAATGAAATGACGGTTATATTAATAAATTAAGTAAGTATAGGATGATGACATTGGACGTAAAAACAGAAAAATATTTATTTATTATATTTTTGGTCAAAATATATTACTAGAAGTAGAAGGAGAAGAAGAGGAAGAAGAATAGGACAGTGTATGTGTATGGGTTGTCCCTAGAAAGAAAGGGTAGAACGCGGAAGTGAGCGGTGTACGATGATAGGTTATGAAAACAAGGTATAACTCTCAGCCGTTAGATCAAAAATACGAATGGGACCCACATGAGTTGTAGATGGGACGTGACATTATACTAAAAACAGTAGGGCTTCTCCCATTGGTCGCTTTCACAGTACTTACGGTGTTCCATCAGTACACGCAATCACCTCTCCGCCCCCACACTCTCATGCACGTGTGTCTACTGTCTATGTATATTAGTACTATATTTTATACGAAAATGAAAAATCCTTAGTCCATTTATTAGCATTTTCTATTACTCCCTCTTTCATGCTACTATTAGACTATTAGTTACTCCATCTGTTCCTTAATAGTTGATGTTTAAGGAAAAATGTGTTTGGATGTATCTGGATGTGTTTTGAGTCTATATACATCCAAATAATGTCCAGATACATTTTTCCTTAAACATCAACTATTAAAGAACAGAGAGAGTATGAATTAAGTTTTTTTTACACATATTAAAAAAATAATAAAATTTTCTGTTTTTTTTTAATCTCTAACTAATACATAATATTATATGATTTTATCAACTTTTAGCTACAAAATAGGGATAAATCTGGAAATTAGAATAAAAATTTACATAAAAATAAATAAAACGATACTTATAATGGTTCAAAAATTAAAATATAAAACAACATTTAATATAAAACAGAGGAAATATTATTTATTAGTTTGAAGGTTCCGAATATATGATCAATGATTTCTCCAAGATAAGATCTACAACGAGTATTATCTTTTAGTATATAGTATTCGTTTGTATTTGAGTTTTATAAATGCGAGATCAAATCAAACACATGATGTGTTATAACGTTTCTGGATTAAAATTATGATTTTAATTAGTTTAGTTTTAACTAACACAAAATTATGTTCGGACGATTGTGGATTAAGGCTATAGTTTTAGTTTAGTCATAGACTCACGGCTACGAATATATGCAGGCGTTTTCTCTAGATTAAGTTTTTCTTATAAGATTTTAAGTTCAAATATTATAATAATGTTTTTCACTAGTAAAGTTTATATGTAATTCGTTTGTTTTGCATTAACATATTTTTGGTTTGCATTGTCAATTCCGGTGCACCATTACTTAATAACTAAACTATTAGTATTTACAAAAGGAAGAATGGATCTTCAAACTAGAACAGAATCTATAATAAGAATCACACGAACGAGCACACACCAAATAATAGTCCTAGAGATCGAACTTCGAAGCATGGAGAAAACAAATTAATCCTTAAAACGCATTAACTCATTTTTTTACTAAAAAAAAAGAAGAAAAAAATGCATTAACTCATCCAAATATATGGAGAAAGCATGCAAGTACTGAAGATAATTTGTCGTCTTCACCAGCACATAAAATTTTAAAGAAATCCATTAAAAAAAAAAAAATTAAAAGAAGACAACCGTAAAATACTGGTTTTTTTTAAAAAAACTCAGGATAAATCCCACCAATTAAAAAACTGGTTTTGAATCATACATGTTATCACATAGACGAGGTGTTATTGGATATTGTATTTGAAATGAACTGAAATATAATCACAATCCAGTGTTATTCAATTAATGATTTCAAATCTGGTTTTTAAATCTAGTGTTATTCGATATTTGATTTGTAATCTATCACTAATAGATTTTTAAATATAGTGTTATTCAATCAAGATTTAAAATTCTGATTTATAATCCAATGTTATTCAAAAGTAAATGACTTTAAAAATCTTTTGTTTATTGAGTCATTTGAAATGAATTTTAATAGAATTTCATGAGTAAATTATTTAAAACAGAATCCAAACTTATATTGCAGAGATTTTAGAATCAACTCCTATGGATTCTTTAAAATAAAATCAAAACTTTAAATCTGAATGATTATAAAACCTATAAAATTGATTTTAAATACATGATTGAATTGGAGTTTTCGAGTTCTGTATCAAAGTCAGTTTTCTTTTACCAAGACCATCAAAATGGCATTAATACTGGCATGCTCCATAGTAGCTCTAATTTATGCGTTTCTTTCTTGGCCAATGCTTCGCTCTCTGCAATTTACAAGTATCAAATGGTTTTTTATTTAAACTATTAAATACTTATTATCTGTGCCTTGCGTGGAGTGAGATATTTGCTAATTTTTATTATGATTTAAAAAAAAAAAACAATTAGTATTTATTTTTTTTAATATAATTTTGGTCCTCTTAGTTATTACGATAAAATGCATTAATTAACTTATAATCTTATGATTATTTTTAGTATGGTATACTTTATTTCTCATACTCATAACAATTAAATATAATACAAATTAGAGTTTGTTAACATTATATATATTGTTTTCTCTTTTAATATATTAGAGATCATTCCAAAGTTTTTTTTAATGACTCAAGTGATCTAGAAGAATCTGGAAATCTCCAAATTTGGATTTATAACCGTTTGATTTTCTTAAGAAAAACTTTTAGATTCGAATAAATACTAAATAAAAAGTTGGAAATTTTATGAGGCCAAAGGAAGCATAAAAAACTTTCAATGTTATGAAGCATGGTCAGGACAACAAATCAATCCAATAAAGTCAACCATTACTTTTCATTCTCGAGTTCCTGGTGATTTACAGATACGTCTCAAGACTATCCTTGGTATCAGCAAGCAGGGAGGTGGCAGAAAATACCTAGGACTATAGGAACAATTTGGTCGAAAAAAGAAAGATATGTTTGAATCGATCATTAACAGAGTTAGCCAAAGAACTTCTCATTGGAGTGCAAAGTTTTTATCACAGTCAGGAAAGGAGATCATGATCAAATCAGTTGGTGTGGCTATGCCTGTTTTCTCAATGTCATGTTTTAAGTTACCGTTACATGTCACAGACGAAATAAGCAATCTTCTAATGCGTTTCTGGTGGGATAAAGGAGATAGAAACAGAGGAATCCCATGGGTGGCCTGGAAACGGCTTCAGTTCTCGAAGAAAGATGGGGGATTGGGGTTTAGGGATCTCCCAATGTTCAATGATGCATTATTAGCTAAGCAAGCGTGGAGACTGTTAAAACATCAAAACACTCTCTTTGCACGTTTAATGAAGGCTCGTTACTACAACGACACAACAATATTGGAGGCAAAACATCGGACAAATGAATCATATGGCTGGAGTTCAATTGTTACAGGGTTGAAGCTTCTAGAGAAGGGTGTCAGACATCTAATTGGTGATGGTGAATCAGTTCGGTTATATACAGATAGTTGGTTGCCAACTCATCCTCCAACGAAAATTGTTTGTAATGAAGATAATAGAAATCGTTTGGTTAAAGATCTTATCTCAGTCTCTGGAAATTCAAGGTCTTGGAATATGACTGCTGCTGCAGAGTTTCTTAATAACGAAGAGAGGTCTCTACTTCCAAATTTATATCTTCCTCAATCACATAAACAGGATCGGCCGATCTGGTGTTATGACAAATCGGGTGAATACACTGTTAAGAGTGGTTATTAGTTAGCTTTCCAGGAACATATTCATAATCATCCTGAAATGGCAATACCCCATGGAGACCGAGTCCTCAAAGATAAGATTTGAAGATTACAAGTTATGCCGAAAATTAAACATTTTCTATGGACATCTCTATCACAAGCTCTTCCTACATCAACAAGATTAATCACTAGCGGATTGAAAATAGATAGTATTTGCCAACGATGTTGCACTGCTCTAGAATCTATTAACCATACTTTATTTACATGCCCTCTTTCTTTAATGGCATGGAGAATGAGTCAACTTCCATGGCAACCTTTAAAAATTCACGATGATAATTGTGATGATCAGATTTCAAAATTATTGGAACTACAGGAAATTCGAGACCTAACTGATTACCAGAAACTTCTACCACTTTGGCTCTTATGGAGAATTTGGAAATCAAGATGTCACTTTATTATTAGGAAACAAATTACACTCCCTCAGGTTATCGTCCAACAAGCAAGTGCTAATGTTTCAGAATGGTTGAAGTCAATAGAGATACAAATCTCACATGGAAGAAGAGACACGAGCTATGGCAACTATCATCTCCTGTCCTACTATGTAATGTCGGATCATGGCAACGTCCAAGTCTGGGTTACTACAAATGTAATTCGATGCAAGCTACGATCTACACACCAAGCGGTCAATGAGTGGGTGGATCTTCCGTGATCATGCAGGTGTTGCTTTTTCGTGGGGTACGGCATCGTTAGGAAGATCAACGTCACCTCTTGAAGCTGAAGCAAAGGCACTTTTGGTAGCCGTTCAACAAGCGTGGAGTCTCGGTTTAGATTATCTAGTTTTCTAAGCAGACTGTAAGACTTTGATTGATATGTTACATGACCAACCAATTGATTACAATATTGAAAACCTTTGTTGGGACATATTAAATTGGAGTAGAAAGTTTAGGGAATGTATCTTTCAATTTACTAGAGGGCAAAATAATGTCGTAGCCCATGCTTTAGAGTCAAATGAACTATCTAATTCTGTTTTTTATTCTTCTAGAGTGAATCCACCTTCGTGGCTATCAGATCTTTTGTATTCAGATCATGTAACTTCTTCTTAAAAAAAATACAGTGTTCGTGGACATTCAGATAGAACGTGAATTATGATCTCCTTGCATACACATCTAAAAAGTATGATCACCATGAAACACAAATCTAGTTAATACGTTATGGTTAAATACGGTTATATTTAATTAATAAATATAATAATGTTAATATCACAGTTTATAATTATATTTTTATATAAAATGAAAAATAAATATATTTATGTATATATAATTATTTCAGGTATTTAAAAATTAAATAATTATACATATTTATAAAATGATTCTTCTTATAAAATTTAAATAGCTATATGATAGGATTATAATTTATATATTTTTATTCATTTGCATCTATATGATAGCACAATCTAGATTTTTCTTATTTTAATTTTATTATGTAATATTGTCATTAAAATTTAGTTATATTTTATCCCAAAATTCTATATTTTTTGAGAAATATCATTTGATTTTAGCACATTTACGTTAAAGTTTTAGTTAATATTTGTTTTTCTTATAAATACTTTAGGTTTTGACTTGATAAATTGATTATACATAATTTCTCTATGTAGTATTAATTGTATATAACTAATTATAATTATTATTATATTTAGTTTTATTTTTAAACAGTTAGGTTAAAAATATATGGTTTTAACCTTGCGATTTTTGTTTTACTTACTGTTAATAACTTCATGAGGAAAATCGATTTGTGGCCTAGACCAATATAACAATTTCTCCATCAAGTGGAAATCACTCCATAATTAATTTATCTTCCCAGTTAAAAAAGCAAAAACCCTAAGTGCGTAACAAAAGAAAGAAAGGGCCATTCATGCATGTCCCTAGAAGAAACTGCCAGTTGGATCAGAGGGTCTGGCCCATCTCACATGCGCTCTCTTGTATTAATTTTTTTTTTTTAATTTTCCTTTTCTTATAAAGAAAACGATTATGAGATGTATATTAAATTTTTGGAAAATTAGTTATGCGTTAATTTAATTTATTATTTTCAATAAATTTGATCATTTTAGAAAACGAGATACCTTTTCTATCAGCATCACATCATTCTTAGACTTGGCTAAAAAAATTCCAAGTGTTTTCTGTCTCATGCAAATTTGGCGTATGGCTTATCCAAATGTTTGGTGTTAATGTTTGGTGTTAATGATTTTATAATCGTGGAGCATACCGTTGGTACCCTATATAATGATTTTCTTTAATCCGTCCTCCTACAGTACACGTTACTAAAGTCAGTTTATCGACGCATTCCCTTCAACATAATAAACTAGGTATTGAAACCCGCGTACGCGCGGACAATTTCTCCGTTTGATATTATTTATATTAGTTAATTTGAAATATATAACGTTTTTGTGTTAATGTTTAGTTATATTTTGAGTTAATCCAACCACTTACACTAAAGATATGATAAAATTGTTTTTTTTATTTTTATTTTATTAAGATATTAATTCTACACTTCATCTCGAATTTTGTCCTGATAAAATTTAGTATGCTAAAGACTATAAATATGCATTTGAGTCACGTTAGAATTTGTAAATATTGTGAAAAATCGCATTTGCATTCGAACTATGGTATAAATACATAACTTTTTACATATTTATTTGTTGTGCTAGCGTCTAAACATGGTGACCATGATTCATTCTATTATTTTACTTTTGTAAATATAAATTGTATTTTGAAACAAACATATCACAATCCTTAAAATTTTCATGTTTTTTGTTGCAATAATATTTAGGTATAACAACTTGAATTCAATTTATTTTTTAAAAATACTATAACTCTAATTTTTCATTAGCTTTCTACTATATTTATTAAATTATATTTCACATTTTCTAACTCGTAAACACATTATAATAATTTTAAATAGAATAATTATTTTATTCAACTTTTTGAATAAAAAGCTACAATATATAAACTATTGTGATTTAAATATATATTAAGTTCATCTGCATTTTATATTATAAATTTCTTAAACTTTTAACACTAAGTTATCATATACTTTATATTAATTAATTAATTTGTTTATGTATTTTTTTAGTTTTATTTATATTTAAGATATGAATATATGTAAAAGAATTTGAATAAATATGTATTTAATAAATATTTAAATACAATTTAATTTAAAAATAATAAATTATAGTGGAGTCTATTATATGATGTGGATAGTCTAAATGGAGAGAGAACTAGTATGAGATTAGATCAATAACTGTGCTAGAATTTTCCAGTTTTCGTATCAATTATATTTTCTGATTGTTGATATATTAATATTATTATAGTCCAAAAATGTATTTGATTTCAGGTCTATGGGCATTGCACGTGAAACCTGTCTTTTCGAGTATAAGTTAACTCTTCCTTGGATTTTATAACTAGAAATAAAAATTTAACGAAAAATAATTGGTAGACAAATGTATCTGACGTACATTTAAATAATTATTTAACGCCAAAGAACAATTACCTATTTAAAACACCGACTTCTCTGGCAAACCTGTCATTCGAGTCAACGTCATGGTCAAAATTTTCTCATACATTTTTTTTTTTTTTTGGGTTTTAAACTTTTAATGTTAAATTTTCTGATACATTTTCATAACCAACACATCTATATATATAAAATTAAGCAAACTCTTTTTTTAGGTTGCCACCTCAGTAATTAGAAGCTCTAAAAATTTGACACATAATCATGTTATTTGTTATATTCAAAGTTATTTATTATTGTATTCTATTTTTATTATTAAACTTTAATTTTTGTAATAAATATCATACATTAATCTAACATGTTTAACTAAAATTTGAAAAGTTATTTTGTTTAATAACATATAACTTATATATTCATCTTA